>MU223390.1:525500-541072 GCA_018584345.1 Thuja plicata
GGAGGACATGGTGAACTCTAGTTCACGATGGTATGTATGATAAGTAAGAAAGGGTGTATAAGTATAATGAGATTTATGATATTTGTTCTTCTCAGTAGCCTTTGAGTGTTTCGAAGGTACCAGTTAAGATCAAATGGTGGACAAGCTTGATGGGTCTTATAGCTACCGACTCCTATTAAATCTTGTTTAGGAACTCTGTGGATATCAGAAAGTACTTCGTCAAGTGGGAGATTGTTGGGCATGATGAAGTATAGTGGAGTAACCATATGGTGAATCTATCATACATGGTTCCACCGTAGGGGAGACTTAGACCGATAGTGAGACTCAACTCCTAACCTTACAGTGTAGCCAGTACCCGACAGTGAAGTGGTATGTGAGGTGAGACAACACTCATGACCATACGGTGCAGCCGGTATCTGATGATGAAGTGGTACGCAAGCTTGGCAGTGAAGCAGTATGGTGAAGCGGGTATGCTAAAGTTGGTGCCAGTATAGTGGATCTGGTATAATGCAGCCAATATGCTGAAGTAGTACAGTGATATCTGTGATGCCCATGGACTAGATCCTTCATGTAGTAATGCTCGCACACACATCTCTGTGGAGACCACTAATTAGATTGGATGAATAGAAAGGTTGAGTTAGTTAACCATCTATAAAGTGATGGTTAAAGTACCAGATTCTATAAAAAATTGTGGTGTGTATAAATCACTACAACTTTCATTTATATAGGTGGAATGAGAGGATAGCAAGGTGGAGATGAACTAATGTTGTAGAGATACTCGATAAGTTATAGAGGGTTAATCTCTAGGAAACTTTGTGATCAAGTATTCAACGTTTGTAGAACTGAGGTTGAGAATGTACATCTGCAAACAATCTATAACTTATATGTAACCATATTTATGACAATATAAGTGACTATTGCTTTGGGTGCATGCATTTTTTACCTAAAAGGGTTTTCCCATGTAAATATCAGTGTTTTGTTATGTGCCTATTTATCTTTCTGTATTTCCTTTGTTTCCTTTGGTGCATCTTACTGACTCGAATTAGAATTGATAATTGTCCCTGGTTTATTTTCCTTATGAACTGTATACTATGGAAAGTATTCTACACTCTTCTTTCCTAACAAGATATCTACTATTCGGTAGTGTAAAACTACATCATTAGACTCCCCAAACAAATTTTCTTTTGGATGACAATTAGATTTTGTGACAGGTGGTCTTCGCTTATCCCTACATTTGAAGAATCCAATACATGTGTTACCCGCAATCATTTTGTTTCTTTTCATTTGGATGTCAATACCATTACAATGCTCTTATTTTGGCGCAACATAGAGAATATTCACAAAGGTCATGAATCTAGTGTTTTATGGGTTCACATGAGACCTTGAAGAAACCCAACTCTATGAATTTTTGAATAAAACATTTGGACATATCATTTTATTTCATTATTTGGGATGAAGCTCTCTGTGGCCTTTTGTCCAAATATTTAAGTGTGATCTTATGGGTACTAGAAGAAAAATAAGAAAAAAGGTTATAGTTTCTTTGAAATAGTCTTTGCAAACATGTGTCAACATTCATATTGTAGACTTCTTTAACTTTCAGTAAACAACTATCAAGAGTTTTTATGACAAAAATATGATAAAATTTCTTACATCAAGTAAGGGAGGTTAAGATGATATACAAAATAATCTTCTCATAAAGGTTATCATCCATGGGAAAAAGTAATTTCATAAAGTTTTTAAATTTGGTCAAGGTTCAAGTAGGGGCCAACACCTTATATGCATAATACAAATCAGATTTGGCATTAATATTGGTATACATTTCAGTCTATATATGACATATTTTAGTATCCAGGATTTGTCATACATTGTGTTTCATTGGTTGTTCTAAGTTAGTTTGAATTTTTGGCCATAACATTCATTACATGTTCTTGTTAATTCTTTAGGTATTGACATCTTGATAAGAAAATGATGTCTCGTCATTGTTTCACTGATAAGCTATTTATAGGTTATTCAAAAGATTAATTTGAGCTATCAATAACTTGAGTTACACAAGAATAGCTCATTAACTGATAACTTACTTGAAAAAGACATGATATCATTATCTTGATATAAAAGGTGACATCAATTTTGTAAAAATTTGTAATCATGGTGTTCACAAGACATACTATGGCATGGTAATGATAAAGTCTTTTGAATTTGGGTAAAATTCAAAATTATTAATACCTATGATGAGTATCAAAGACATTATTGTTTGGTATAATTTACTTTGATGGTGTTGATGAGATCTTAAGGCATTATTTTTTTAACCTTTCCACAGGTGCATTATCATTGAAATGTTATTTGGGACAAAATCCCATTAAATGTCAATTCTTGGCTTTCAAAATTACAAAATATATTTGTGAAAGTGTTTCATTATATAATTTGGGGTTTATACATTATTTGGTATAATGAAATTTGGGTATATTTGTAGTCCTTATGGAAAGACATATTGTCAACTAGTGTCAAAACACTTAGTCATTCAGCGTTACCCGAGTACATAGTGTTACCTGAGTAGACAGTGTCACCCAAGTGTCCAGTATTGCCCTAGTGACAGTTTATCACTCAAGTAGTCCTTGGACCCGAGTGACAGTTTGAATCCGACTTTGCATATATTGTTAAATATTTTTTTTTTTATTGCAAGCCGACTTACAATGTTATTTGTTGGATAAAGATATATATGTAAGATAGTTTGTTTATCCAATGAAGTAATGAAGTAATGAAGAATATGTATATAATATGGATGTATAATCAGAAGATGATATGATTATGTGAATGGAACTTTGATCTAAGTGAAGAAGTGTTCAAGACAGTAGAGACTTATCTATCACATCCAGGTGATCAGTCATACTTCAAAGGATCTTATTCAACAATCAGAGATTGCACAGAGCAGATCATCAACTGGTTCATTCTCACAAGTGGATCTAAAAAATCCTTTAACAAGGTGGACCTAATATTCCTTTCTCTAAATCTCTTAGCAGAGTTGCATTACTCATTGTATTGTACAAAATCCTTTAACAAGGTGGACCTAACAATCCTTTCTATGCTCCTAATAGGGAAGACCATTAGAAGTGGTCATTGTATGCTCTAATAGGCTGAATTTATACTACATTACTAAATCTTGTGGGTATCATCCCCACCCCAGTTTTACTTTCTTTTGGAAGGTTTTTGGGTAACCAAATATTATGTTATGTGTTGTATCTAATTATTTACTTTGAAGCTATATGCATGCAAACAAATAAGCTAATCTAATTGTGGACTAAAAGGATTAAAATTTATTTAATCCCGATTCACCCCCCNATTCCCCCCCCCCCCCCCCCATGTCAATCACTAGGCACATTGTATAATTACAACAATTAGTATCAGAGTAGTGGTTCTCTTATCAGAAGTTTTACATCTTGAGAAAATATCAGAGGGTATGGAAACATACAGACTGGAGAAATCCATTGAGAATGAAAAGATAGATCTTAAAGTGGCCATGGATTAGATCATAATACTTAAGGAGCAGCTCTCTCTTTCCCTAAAGAGAAGAAAAGAACTAGTAGTACAGTTGAATGACAAGAACTATATAGAAGAAAGAATTAAAGAAATTTGCAAGGACAAAAGCTAAGAAGAAGCTGATGTAGCCATTAAAGACTTGCTTGCAAAGAATCTCAATTTACGTAAAGAAGTCAGAAAGTTAAAAAGAGAACAAAAAAGTTCACTCAATTAGAATGTGTGAAGTCATGGACCTAAAGAACAAAGCAAAAGATGACAAAAATATAACACAAGAAGAGAAAAGACTGATGAGTGCAATATTAGAGGAAAAAGAAAATGAAATCCAACACTTACCACTTTAGCAAGCTGATTTGGTAAGTCAACTCAACAATGCAAAACAAGAAGTTGTCAACCTAAGGACATAAAATGAAAGACTGCAGAATGATCTTAATATTGAAAAACAAAAAAATGAAGGTATGGTGAACTCACAAAATAGCATGGATTAGAAAACACAACTGAGAAATCATGGGCAGATTGGATTAGGATATACTGAACAAGGTCAATCCTCACAACAAGGAGCTCAAAGGAAGAAAAGAAGTAAATGCAATCACTATGGCAAGACATGGCATACATCAAATAAATGTTGGAGCAATGGAAGGTCAAAATTTAATGGTAAATGCTACACCTGCAACAAACATGGACATAGAGCAAGTGAATGCAAAGAGAAACCTAAGTTTGAAGGGAAATGCTACAAATTCAACAAACTAGGTCATAAATCTTTCGAGTGCAGAACTAAGAATTGGAATCCTACTGAACAATTAGCCAAGGCAATTTTTGGTTGGGATTACAACACCTAGTATAGATGTTGTCACTATGGTGAATATGGACACATTGATGCAAATTGTGTGAAGACTCACTTCATAAAAAAAGATCCTGCTAAAAGATGCTATGTATGTAAACAACTCAGTCATCTGAGAAAGAACTCCATGAGCAGAGAAAAGTTTGCTACTAGTTTTGAGAATGGTAAAACCAAAGTCTTGAAAATCAAAGCTCAGATGACCAAGCAATAGGCAAGGAAATCCTTAGACAATTCAGATCAAATCAGTAAAGGGTCTAATGACACCCTCAATAGTGAGATGGGTGAATCCATCATTACAAATTAAGAAAGCAAGGAGATGACTAAAATTGTACAATAACACAACATCCTACAATAGTTCTAGGCAAGAAATACAGTCCATATTTGCATATTGATGCATGAGGACATATTGTAGTTCAACCCAAGTCAGAATGTTGATTACACCCGAGTCACTCTAGCTCACCCGAGCTGAGTCGGGCAGTGTTGATAACTAGAGAATTAGTTTCACCCAACCTTCCAAGTGAATCTTGGAGAAGCACCCGAGTCACACCAGCTACTATGTAGAGAGAATTTAATGAAATACTCTAAAGATTGAAAAACTCTTATATATGAAGGATTGTGAAGAGATTTTTTACAAGCTTTCATTTTACTATCCAATTCAAAGCTTTAGCAATTCTGTGTGAATTCATGATTGAAAGCATAGTTTGATTATTTCATTCGAGCAATATGGCATCCACTTCCAACAGTAAGGTCAAGAAAGGTTTAGAGATGCTAGTAAGGAATACAATTTGTGATCATCCCCTGTTCAAGCTCCATCCAGTAGTTGCAGAGGAAATAGACCCGATGGGAGCTAATTCCCTAATCCCTCTAAGCGTGTTACTAGTCAATGACATTTGTAGCTTCTATCACTACAACATACATGAGCTTGCAACCACTAAGATGAATCAAACACATGAGAAGTTATGCACTGACGGGAAACTGAAGCCCGAGCATAAACACCTTGAAACCAAGGGTTTGACACATATCATGCATATGTCGAGGGACTTCCAGACAAAGTCAATGAGATATGTTCTTAGTCATGTTCACAACATGTAATTATGGCTGGATCATCTTGTGAAGATCACAAAGCAGATAATTCACTGTGTTATTGGGTTCCCTATGCTAGACAAGCCAAAAGCTACCAAAACCCTAAATAGGGATGAACTAGCAGAGTTAACTCTAACCGATTGGGATGACAGAGGCATGAGACTCAATAGAGTAATATACATGGAGATGAAGTTTGGAATTCATGTGATAGCACACAAGATTTACAGCTCAAGCAGACCCAACAATGTTGCATGCGAAGCTGTTGACCTAGCCTACAAAGTTGTCAAGAAAAATCTAGTATTTGACCTAGCAGAATTACAACTCACTCAGTTGAGAAAGAACATGGAGAGCATCTGAGTATCAAAAACCAATTCATGTAAGTTTGGTTCTCTTCTAATCTGCATACTATTTTATGTTGAGAAGTTCTTTCCCTCCAAAGGAACAGTAGTATGGAAAAAGGATAGACCAATCATTCATCAAATTAATGATTTTATAGCTGAGATTGGAGATAATTTTGATAGTATCATGGATGGATACTTTGAAAGTTTCAAATAGAAAATGCAGAGTAGATATAGGATTCCCAAATAACTAGTTTAGAATTACAAAGAAGAAATTTGTTTTCTAGTTGATTATGACAAAGTGTATATACAAGCAGTAAAGCCTAGGGTTGCATGGGTACAACCCTTGCCATATGAAGTTAATAATGAGGAAACTAAAGATGTCATAGAGGCTCTTGTGAATGAACCTGTCAATCCAAAGGCACCCTACTTTGGAACCTATGACAAAGCTAAGAGCAGAATATCTCTGGAAATTGAGATTCCTAAGATATTAAAGAGAGTAAGAAAGAAACTTGTTACATTCAAGAAGAAGTATGGCAAGACCTCCGAATCTCCTTCAATATCTGAGAGAAAAGAGGAAATAGTTAAAATAGAGGAGATTGAGGAAAATGAATATGAAAAGGAAGAAACTAAAGTTAATCCTCCACAGAAGAAGAGGAAGACAACACCTAAAAGGAATAAAGATAAAGGCACTACTCATGTTGTCACCCTGAGAAGATCTAGGAGGAAGCTTATATTAAGTGATTAAGAGGATAAAGATGAAGAAGATACTGTGGTCTTCACAAAACTCACACCCACTAATCAAAAGATCAAACACCTTAAGGAAGGAAGATCCATGAGTTCTTTGAAATCACTGAAATAGGCTTCTAGGACTAAAGAAGAGAAGAAGAAAATTGAGAAATAAGTGGTGGAGAAGATGGAAAAATGGAAATATGAACCTTCCGAATTGAAGAGTTATATGACAGAAGACTTATTTTAGGCAGTCTCTATTCCCTGGAAGAATGCAGTACAAATATAAAAGGATATAAGGGAAGATACATTGAAGCAGTTCATGCCTGCAATGAAAGGAAAAAAAGTGAAAGAGGCCTTAACAAAATATGAGAATAATGACACCCCCAGACTCAGAGCATTTCAAATATTGAACAAAAATATAGAAGTATCTTAGCATGCCACATTAGTGTGGAAATAAATATTTGGGATTGCAGAAAGCAATGTGAAGGAAGAAGTACTGACTACAGACCCTCCAACACAAGAAAATGATGATCCTCTACCTTAGGTACAGACTATTGAAGATTCCAACGCAGATAAGATTGTAGCTGAGATAATGGCATCACTACCCCATCTCTCATACATAGTATAGTGACTCCAAGCAAAGACAAGGCTGCATAATCTACATCGGAATAGATAAAACCCGAGCAACAAGCTCCTCCTACTACTGATACATGCCCACCCAAGTCAATGAAAGGCAAGGTAGACATTTCTACTTTTGATTTATCAGTTAGTATTGATCTAACTAGTGGTAATGCAAAGGTCAATGACCTAATTGGATTGAATACTGATACTAAGGATAAGGAAGATAAGGGTAAGGAAATTGTTCCTTCACCAAGTCTTAAATTAGAGGCAACAATAATTGATGAGATAGATTTAGATAAAGACATTGTGATTCCTAATTGGGATCTATCCAATCTATCTACAGAAAAAATGGATATCTTGAGAACTATGGAAGAAGAGGGCTTCACAGAAGAAACTCAAAAAGGAAAGGCAAAGGAACAAAGTACTTGAAGATGTAAATGGCATATTTGTAGATGCTTTATAGATTGAAGTCAATCAAAGTGACTCAATAATGGACCAACTTGTTGACATTGTCCAGAAGTTCAACACAGAGATGAATAGTCAACAAAAGTTACTTGAGAAGGTAGAGAAGAAATTTGAGAACAAGGTTCTAGGGAGCATTGCAATTGACCAATTGAAGCTTACACGGATTATCAACAATCTAGAAGCCACTGTGAAAAATGTGGTAGAAATATTTGTAAAGTTTAGTGACTCCTCCAACTTTACCATGGAAATCAAAAACAAAATAGTAAAGATAGATGCTAACATGAAGGAAAGTGCAAAGTAGGTAGCACCTGACCCGAGCACCAGTTCTACTCACTTTAAGAAAGTAAAACATCTTACTGATTTACAGGCTAAAGTGTTGAGAGAATAAGCAAGAATCAGAGAATCTCTTACAACCATCCAGAGCCAAATTCTACCACAAATGGATGGAATGCATAAATGTATAGCACATGCTAAAGCTCTCATCCATGAAAACAACTTCTCAGTTTCTGAGCTGATGATAGAGCTATCTACAAAACTGCAAGTTGAATTGCACAAATTGAAGGTGCTACAGGATAATTGGAACAACACCCTGTCTCAAATTCTAAAGGTACATAGTGATTTTCTATCCTACTTAACGATAACCCTGTAGATGACATTATTTTTTGGTATTCTTGTCAAAAACAAGGGGGATATATCATTATATAAGAGGGAGATATCATTTTAAATATCACATGTACAAAGAATAGTGTAGAAGATATATGTTACAATAACAATTTTGAAAAATAAAAAAATAGGGTCAGTCAGACCCGAGCAACAGAGAAAGTGTCAAAACCCAAGCAATCTGAAAGGGGGAGTTTTGACATATCAGATAGAGAGTTTAATGATAAGTGTTTTTGTCACTAATGCCAAAGGGGGAGATTGTAGACCTTATGGAAAGACATATTGTCAATTAGTGTCAAAACACTTAGTCATTCAGTGTTACCCAAGTACACAATGTTACCCGAGTAGGCAGTATTGCCCCAGTGTTCAGTATCACCCGACTGACAGTTTATCACCCGAGTAGTCTTTTGGACCCGAGTGATAGTTTGAAGCTGACTTTGCATATATTGTTAAATATATATTTGTTTATTGAAATGAAGTAATGATTTAATGATAGTTTATTTATCTGATGAACTAATGAAGTATTGAAGTAATGAAGTAATGAAGAATATGTATATAGTATGGATGTATAATCAGAAGATGATATGATTATGCGAATGACAGTTTGAGTTAAGTGAAGAAGTGTTCAGGACAGAAGAGACTTATCTATCACATTCAGGTTATCCGTTATATTTCAAAGGATCTTAAATTCAACAATCACAGTTGCATAGAGTAGATCATCAACTGGTTCATTCTCACAGGTGGATCAGAAAAATCCTTTAACAAGGTGGACCTAATATTCCTTTCTCTAAATATCTTAACAGAGTTACATTACTCATTGTATTGTACAAAATCCATTAACAAGGTGGACCTAACAGTCCTTTCTATGCTCCTAACAGGGCAGGCCATTAGAAGTGGTTATTGTAAGCTCTAATAGGCTAAATTTATACTACATTACTAAATCTTGTGGGTATCATCCCCACCGCAATTTAACTTTCTTTTGGAAGGTTTCTGGGTAACCAAATATTGTGTTATGTGTTGTATCTAATTCTTTACTTTTAAGTTATATGCATGCAAATAAATAAGCTAACCTAATTGTGGACTAAGAGGATTAAAGTTTATTGATTCCTAATTTACCCCTCGTCTCAGTCATTGGGCACATCATATAATTCCAAAAATATTGTTGTATACTCATGTATCATATGCACAATAAGGTCATTTTGGAATTGAATGCATACTTTTGTCTTTGAATCTCAAGCAATGAGATATTCAGGAAATATTGTGAACTGACACAGAGATGTAACTCTGTAGTTTTATAATTTGATCCCTATTATGAACTATGTTGTGACTTTTTCCAGTGAGGCTTATTAATCATTGAGTTTGAAAATAAAATACAATGAGGCATTATATGTAGCTAGTGAGGCTTTTCTAGTGAGGAATTATTGATTAAGCCAGTGAGACATTCTTGATTAAGCCAGTAAGGCATTTTTGTGAGTGGTTTTTCATCCCTATGAGGGTTTTCCACTCATGAAATCACTATGTTATGATTTCTCATTATATGTGATTTGCTTGGTCTATGTGTTCAACTATTCAATCTTATGCATCTTTCAGTAATTGAGTTTATATGATATCTCCAGCTTCAATGATTTCCTTATGTTCTTCATATTCACTTAAGTTTGATAGCTTCACATGTATAATGCATCTTATGATAATGGAACTATCTTGAAACTAGGATTTTATATGTTCAAGGTTGAGAAAGGTTTGCTCAATTTTTTTTAAAATTAATATATCACTATTTACCACCCCACCCNCCCCCCCCCCCCCCCCCCCCCCCCCCCCTCTTAGTGGTATTCTACTCCAACAACAAGAACATTCTTATTTGAATTTAAATCCTTTGAATACTTTCCCAAAAAACATGCACCATCAAATTCACTTTCTTCAGCCATTAACTCACCCCTCATTTTAATATTTTCATCTTTATTACATATCTCACATGATTTCTTATGAGAGAGAATTGGCATAATGTAACCTTCAAAATGAAAAGGTCAGATAACTATTTAACTCTTCTAAGTACATATTGTCTTTGCGCCTTTCATCACCGAGTTTGAATCTCTCAAAATTAGATTGCATGCAAGATAATCTATCAGAGATAGATGACTCATTACCTTCAACTTATTTTTCTAGCATCTTCATATTTTTCCAAATACTCAGGCTCAAAATGTTCTTCATTATTATGCCTATAAATAAATTGAAATGATTCATAATATATTTGTATACCATCATGAGATACATCCTCTATCTATTTGTAATAATACATTTCTCCTTTATGCTAGATTTTCATGTTTTCTTTGTTAAAATTATTTGTTGAAGCTGCATAAAATCTTCCAAATGTGAAAGACTCAAAATCTGAAGAAGAAGAGTTCTCTGGATGATTTTTATTTCATTCTTGATCATGTGTTCAATCAAAAGTTTGTTCAGTAGTGGTTATAACGGTGCAAGTTTCTAAATTTTTTGGTTGAGCGAAATGATTATTTGCATTTCCAGAGGGGTCATCTTTATCAACATGTAGGTAATAAATTCCTACAACTTTCAACATTCTAGCCTTAGTCATAGAACATGTTCGGATGTCTAATCTATTAAAAACAATTAGGTTTTGACAAGAGGATGTAGAAGACATTGGCTTTTCTCCTTTTGTAACAAGATTATTTTGTGAAGGCTTCTTTATTGGATAAAAGTTCTATTTTTCGAAGAGAATTTTAGATTGTGGAACTTTTGTGGTACATTTACTTGTGCATTTCTTCCAATTATGATGACATCATATTTTATTTCAATAGATTCTTTCTTTGTGTCTTTCAGATCATTCACATTTTTACGTTTCAACAAGAATTTAACTTCAAGATGTAATGCAACGATGAATACACATAATTAATTATTTTTCAGTTGATTGATAATCTTGGGGAATCTTTCTAAAATATTGATTAAATCTTTCAACAAAATCTCCAATAGGTCCATCCCTTTTCTTTTTCATTGGAAAGAAATTAAGAAACAATTCCTATGTATCAACCACAGGTTTAAATCTTCCAAGAAACCTTACTTTAAAAATATCCCAGTTGGCATACATCCATACTCTAAATTCTAAAACCATTCTATTGCACTTCTAATGAGACTTTCAACAAACAATCACGTAAATACATCTTCTTCTCGAACTCGAAGAATTCCATAGGCAATAACAAATGCTTTGTTCTTTTCATCAGGATCTTGTGGCTTATCCACAATAAACATTGGAAACAATTCTTGTGATCTTTCAAACAAGATTGTGTATGGGGCAAAGCTATGAGTCCAATCTGAGCTCCCTATGGTTGGGTTGCAATCAAAGTCATAACATAAACTAGAATTCTTCTACAAAATAGATCTTCTCATGAAACACAGAGTCGCCAGCCTCCATCTTCCGAGAACTACTTTCAAATTTCTAAGAGAATAAAATATAGACCATTCATTCCCAAGTAGAATCACTAAAAATCTATAAATTTTTAAATTTGTCCTTCTAAAATAACTTTAAAAAATGATTCATTATGCCCAAAATGGAAGACAAACCAGAAACCAACAGTTGGAGAGATCTTAATTGAATGGATGATCTTTCTTCAAATTTTAGACGTACAACTTCCTTTTATGATGTAATTTAGGTTTTTGGGTTATGCTTTTAACTGGAAAGCGAAAAAGGTAAACTAACATATGAGCATAGGCATGATACATATGCGAACTATAGATTTATAATGAAAGAGAAATAAAGGTAAATGACGCAAAGTTCACCACCTAATACACTCAAAAAATTACTAGAAAAATAACAACAATTCTTATAAGATTGTGCAAATATTCAAGACTCAAAGTTTGTAAAATAACTACACCCATAATCTATTGTAACAGATGAAGTTATCCAAGAATGACTGCAATTAACATAAGAAATTAATAGCCACAAAGAAAAAAAATAAAAATGTACAGCTTTAGAAGTTCCCCTTCATTTCCTAGACAAAATTATAGAGTTCAAAGACTGTATCTATGTACAAAGCATCATGTTTCCTTCATAGAAAAACACTGATATTCCCCTTTTACGATGCGAAAAATCAGAAAGTATCTCCCCTTTCCCAACATAAGCTTCATAATTTCGGATACCTATTTAAATGTCTTCTTTGATTATATATTTAACGACCCTCTTTTCCCAAGAACCCCTTCAATTTCATAACTATTTCTGGGGGGAGGATTGTCTCTTGATATTCTCCTAAAATCTCAAAAGTTTATTAAATGTAACCTAATAAAATAATCTCCCATGCATAATTTTAAAGATATGATTTGGATCAAAATACTATTCTTTCCTCTTTCCATCTAAAGAGGCTTGGCGATATTTACATTACTTTGAATTTTTGAAAATGTCATTCCACTATTAAGTACATTCTCCATAGATTTTGAAATGGCATCCTCCTCTATATTCAACAAACTAAGCTTATTACTAGGAGATAAAATATATTCTTCTGATATTTTGAGAATTTCTCATAATTTCAAAGACTATTTTGATTTGAAAATATTATCTTCAATGTCAACTACATCTCCGTGGGTGATAAGGTTATTTTCCCCTTTTTGAATGCTCAAAGGGCAAACCACATTCATCTTAGAGTTACTCCTGCAACGTTCAAATTTTTAACAAAGGTTCTGCAAATGAAATGCTAAAACTATTTATTGTGAGCTTCGAGATCCAATGCAGATATTAAGAAAGAGAGTCAAATTGAGGAGACTTGTATGCATGCTCAAATCATTTGATGATATCATAATCCTAAACTACATCACAAGCCTCCTCAAGCAAATGTTCTTCTGGATGAGAATTAAATTTTGCGATTAGTGGTCTTCACTTAGCCCTGTTCGAAGAATCCAATATGTCTGTTTCCCGCAATCATTTTGTTTCTTTTCATTGGGATGGCATTACCATTACAATGCTCCCACTTTGCCGCAGAAGAGAGAATATTCACAGAGGTTATTGAACTTGCTCCACGCCTACTTCAAATAAACTCTCAGAAGTTTCCAAAGCCTTTCTCAACAAAATATTTAAGTATTTCATGCAACATGAGATGGCAATTTCTTTACAAGGCATTCTCCAGAACAATTTAGGTGCTTTGTTTGTGATTCCAAATGCAACCCAAGGAAGGATGGCGACAGAGATTGTAGGCTTTGGCTTTATTTGCATTTGCTTGAAAGTCTCTAAAACCTTTTTACCAAGTGTGTTATGATATGTGTGTTTAGGGAAATAAAGAGTTCTGGAATCGTTTGTGGATGCTGCCAATGCTTCCTATTTTATCTTTAAAAAAAAAAAAATTTCAGCCTTTTCGAATGGTTCCACGAACTATGTTGGGGATGTTGCACAAAACATGAACATTTGAACCATGTCGAGAGTTTTATGGGTTCACACACCATGAAGAAACCCGATATATTTTGACTGCTATAACGGATGCCATTTCTTCACCCTGTACTGTAATAATGATTCCCTACAATGGAAGACGCATTGAAAATATTCACTGAGCCCGATATGAATTTAGCATATCAATTACAAGTTTTTTTACCACCATGATATACTGAGAACCTTTACCAGTTCTTGTTCAATCTTATGGGTAGTTTCTTTGAAATGGTCTTTGTAAACATGTGTCCACATTCATATTGCACTCTTCCTTGACTTCTAGCAAACAAATTCGAAGAGTTTTCATTGCAAAATTGTGATTGATTTTCTTACAACAAATCCTCAAGGGATGTTAAGATGATATGCAAAGTAATCTGCTTACAAAGGTTATCATCCATGGGGCAAAGTATTCTCAAAAAGTTTTAAAATTTGGTCAAGGTACAGGTAGGGGCCAACACCTTATTTGAAAGTTTCTATTTCCTTTTTTATTGCTATAGCCTTTCTTGTCCCCTTTGTTACCCTCTTTGATCCCTTTGCACCCCCTTATCATTTAAACTGCCAAAGTCAAATTTTTGACATTTTCTTAAGGGATGAAACTATTGTGTTCACTTGGCCTTCGTTTTACTCTTTTCCCTAATATCATCACTTTTCTTAAGCATCTACTTTTATCTCACTACTTTCTCATACACTTAATTCATTGGACTAGGTCCAAGGACATCTAAAACTACTCCTATATGATTGTTAAGGTCCATAATTGTTCATCCTTTTGATGTATAGGGTGACATATTCTAGCAACTGTGTAAATTTCTCCTAGTATTCATTGAGCGAGAGTTAACTTTGCTTGAGGTTCAAGAAATCCATCCCTTTCTAGTCAAAAGAAGAAAGGAGACCCCTCCCAAACACCAACCCTATCCCTACTTATGTGTGGGGTCTTGAGGATAATAGAGATCTACGTCCACCACCCATGACCACTACTTTAGCTACTTAGCAGTTTTATTTGTTTTGTTGCCTCTCTATGCTCTACGCGCGTGTTTTTTTCACTTTCTAGTCTTTCCCATTTGAATTTTAAGGGGTCATCCTATGTCCCCCTAATTTTTATTGGGAAATAGTGTGCTTTAACTTATATTAATGAAAATGACTACTATTCATAATAATATCTAAAATAAGAAAAATACTATATGAATATTTCTTTTTAGAAAAATAAAGAGATAATAAAAATACTAAATAATAGAAAGATTGTCCCGCAATAATTGTTCCCATTTTTTGGTCAAAACAAGACTTTGAAATAAATATCTTGAACTAAATCTTCGCTTTCCACACCTATAATAGCTAAACCTTTAAAATTGAAGAATGACACAATCCAGTGATTTGTGGATTGTGTCTATAAAATTTGAGCATAGTTTTAAAAGGATAAAATAAATAATGTATTTCCTACATATCTTTTAATAACCTATTTTTTTTTATAAGGAATAACAGTTTTTAAAGTAGTGCTATGTCATTGCACATAACTGTTTTATTACACGGATTAAATTCTATCTTATAAAATATAGGTTTGTAACACCAATAACTAGTGTTTAGATTTTATTTGATAATGAGTTGTTGCACATTTTTTTTAATTATGTTTTAAAGTAAAAATAACTATACTTTTGACATAGGTGTATGTCATCAAGCCTAACTTGTTTTGAATGTATCAATAATCAAATTTTATTTCTTTTTTTTTTCCAATCAAGGTCAATAGTAGCTCGTGCATATAAATTTTTAAAATATCCATCAACCATCAATTACAACTAAGGCACAGGAGGCAACCCCTCTCATGGCCATTTCGGGCAACATTATGGCTATAGAAAAAATGATACATCATCCATACAGAGTATATTGAGAA
>MU223390.1:551500-616121 GCA_018584345.1 Thuja plicata
ACCACTTGAGTAATTCCTGATGATGTGTCATTCTCATTTGGTGTGAAATGTGTCTTGAACCATTCAACAACATAATATTCATTTTTTTATATGAACTCCCTTATAATTCATTTGATATTTTCGTAGAGCACATTTGATGCAAGCAACAACACCATCATGTTCACTTTTCCATGTCCACTCTCAAATAAACTCTAGACATTTGGTATGTTTTCATTACGATGATATCTACATAGTGCATAAAATGGTCTAGATGATCTAAATTGTGCAACACACCCATGGGTATGTGCACTAAGTTGTGAACAAAAAAGGTGGGTATGAGTGGACACATTTTTTTTTTAAATCGGGAAAACCTAAAATTTGAACAGGTGTTTGAGGGTCATGCACCCAAAATAAGATGTGTAAAAAATAGAAATTGTAGTAATTTGAATCTAGTTTCTAAAACACTAATGGTTTTTAAAAACAAATAAGATTAAGAGGGTCAAACCTTGCGTGCACGAAAACATGTTCCTAGTTTTTTTGGAAAAACATAACATAGCTCTTTTCGTGCGTGGTACAAAAGATATAGTTATATTGAGTATTTTTAAAGCCCTTTGGTAGGATGATAATGGGATATAGAAGCTGTTCTTTTTTGTGTAATTTTTTGATGAGCATTTTTTTCTGTGATTTTTTGAACTGATCACATCCTGAAGATTTGGTACCAGTTTGTGTGTTGGGCATAACTTGCATCAAAATAATTGAAAATGAAAACTTTTTAAAAAGTGTATAGGGTCAAGTGTAGAACAATAATATGTAATTTATTTTTAATTTTATTAAGTATATCAAAAGTTATTAAAAAAATGGTAGACATATATGTCTGTGAGGACAATCAAGACACTGGTAAAGAAAATTAAAGTTTACTATGCTAATGTTATCCAAAAATAGAAAAATTTATATGGTTAGACAGCTAAGAAGACGTATGAGATTATGGTGAAAATTATAAAGCTACCCAGTTGACAAATTGTAAACCTGATGAAGATAAAGTCGATAATTCATCTTACATGATGAAAAAATGTTTAAAGAACAAAATTGGAGGGAAAATGAGCTTCCAAGGCTTTGGGTCATTTTTCAAGCCTCTTCCCAAGTCATCACCCAATCAGGTTCTGAAAAGAAAGAATTACTTCAAATCCCGATCGGGTTTTGAAGAAGTAAAAACTATTCATTTTATTCTCCATAACCCGAGCGGGTTATGAAGAAACTAAAATAGGCTTTTCTTCTGGAAGCCATAACTTCCACATACGGAGTCCGATTGACTCTGTTCATAAAGCATAGGAAAGATCTTGAGATGATCTAATACATGATTAACCTAAAATAATCTATAGTCATCAACATTTTTTCCATCCATTTGAATAGAGTAAGGTATAAAATAGGTACTCATTATTTGAACCCATACATCAAATGTATAGGAAAATGAGTATGCTCTCTCTCTCTCTCTGAGAGAGAGAGAGAGCATACTCATTTTCCTATACATTGCATGTATGGGAAATAATGAGTACCTATTTTATACCTTAATTTATTCAAATGGATGGAAAAAAATTTTGATAACTAAAGATTATTTTAGGTTATTCATGTGTTAGATCATCTCAAGATCTTTCCTACACTCTTTGAAAAGAGTCAATCAGACTCCGTATGTGGAAGTTATGGCTTCCAGAAGAAAAGCCTATTTTAGTTTCTTCATAACCCACTTGGGTTATGGAGAATAAAATGCATAGTTTTTACTTTTTCAAAACCCGATTAGGTTTTCAAGTACTTTTTTCTTTTCAAAACTCGATCGAGTTATTTGAAATTTAGAAACTTGATCGGGTTCAAAACAGATTAAATTTTTTACCAAGCCTAGAACAATTTAAAATTTTCAATAACCCGATCGGGTTATATGAAATTTGAATTTTTTTAAAGATGTGTCCATTTTTTTGGTCCACAACTTGGTGCACACACCCCCATCTGACCAAACATAATGCTTATCAATTATAATACCTCTTTCTTTAAAATTTCCAAAAAACATTTTGAAGTAGTGTTCTACATGTATAATGAATGTCATGCTCTATATCATCACTTATATAAAAATGATATTCCTTCTTGATGACCCATGCTTCAAATTTGCTCTAAATACCATCCAAATCTAATTTTGTGTGTTGATGACACACATGAACCATAATAGTAATTTGCTCAAAAAAATACTATTCTGATTGAATTGCCTTTTGATGAAAAAAGGAATAGTTTTTTGTGAAATCGACAACTGATACAATAGTTCCAAGTGGGAAATTGTCTCTCAGTGTTTGGAATTTTTGTGCTTGCCACTTTGCAAAAAAGCATGATGAATGTAGGGTTGAATCAATTTTTTAAATTTGTCCATAAATACTCCAACATTTATCTCCTTTTCAACATATTCTAACATTTTTTATTCTTTCCCAAATTTTATTTCATTCTTTACATATTTGTAACTCTTGCAATTTACCATCTTTGTTACATCAATGTTTTCATTTTTCAAAGGAAAAAGAGTCAAATCAGCACATATTTTACATATTCCTTTTATGAAATGTATTTGTCCAGTTGCATCATCTCTTTTGTCACATAAAATGAATGAGATGAACTCACTTCTTCTAGTAGGAGGAGCATTTTTGAAACCATAAGTGTCGTCTATAAACTTTCAAAAAAACCTGATAGTAGAGAACAAATTCAATATGACAATGACAACAAGTTTTAAACAATTTGTTTGTCATGATATAATATGGCTTCAATCCTTCAAACAATGTTTGCCGAATCTTTATATTAGGATATGAACTAAAATATGACACATACATTTCATGTTGTGTTGTGTCCAACCAATGTTTCATATGATATTCATATTGATTAGCGTAAATTTTATGTCTGATAACATCTCTATTGTTTGATGAAGGACGTTTATTATCATTCCAAAATAATGTGACCAAATTATTGATTCGTCCATCAATCCTATTAGAATGAGGAGCTCTACACATGATTTCCCAATTTCCTTCCAATATGCTATCATCCAAAAGCATTCTCCTATTAATATATCATGATATTGTTTCCTACTAAAACCAATCCGAGATAAAATTGAAGATATTTGTCTTTTTCAAAGCATATTGTTACCTACAATGGATGTCAATATAAATTTTCTTGTATTGGTCTTATCTTTAGTTTGAGATTGCTTCCCTGCCTCATTCAGACCTTTCCTAAGACTTCCAATCATATCAATTTGCATGTTAACAACTTTTCTCTTCTTTGATGTTGTGTCTATACCCAATAATTTTAATACCCCTTCCAAATTTTTGTTTATAAGTACAACTGAAATAAATTGGGCTTGTTCAAGTGTTTCAAAATCATCAAATTTAGCCAATATATCTCTTGCTATCATATTCATTGACCTCCTCTTAGCAAGACTTAAGGGTTAAACATTAGCAAGTGATCTCAAATTCTCCACATCCATTGTAAGTAAATGATCTAAGTTTCTATAATTAATATTTCTCTTTATAGTTTGAGCTAAATTTATAAGTTCATCCATACTAGTAGGAGCATGTGATCCTAACCCTTCTCTAACATCAGTTTCTTGAGCTTCCGTAGGGAGTCATCCTGACCCTTCTTCAATGTGCAATTCTTTGACTTGACTTGACCCTCCTACTTCAGCTTTTCGTTCACCTTCTTTAGTTTTATGATAATATACCAATCAACTTCACAATTTATTTGTTCGATAGCAAGTGACCTTTTCCTAGAATATTTACTTTGTCTTCTCTTCTTGTTCCCCATTTCTAATCTCCAAAAAATTTCTTCCAAAAGATCGAGAATAAAAATTCTCTTCTTCAAAAACATACTTTGATCTAATATGTATCCTCTCAAAAATTATGCGTTTGAGAAAAATAGAAATAGAAATCCTTCTCCATAAAATGCCTTTGTAAAAATTGATCAATAATAGAAAAATCCAATTAAATTATTGCAATTGCGTAAAAAATGGAAAGAAAAAGCTTTACTTTTAGACCATTCTAAATTTTTTTTTTTTAAAAAAATTCATAACTAGCCGACCTAGTTCGCACAAAGTAGGTTACATAAAATTCTGGCAGGGTGTTTCTCACCAAAATTTTCACATGGGGTTTTTCGTGCGAAGATCCCTCACACAAATCCCCTCATTTTCCTTCGTGTGAAGGGTCTCTTCACCCGAAGACCCCTAAATTGAAATTTTTCCCTCAGAAAAAAAAAACTCCAAAAAAATGGTCTTTCAACACCTAGGACAAGGACCAAACAAGATGTTTTTTCTGAAACACATGATGTTAAATGATGCTATTCAGAGCAAGCTTTCTAATGAATATAATTTTAATATATATTGAGTTCATTGTCTCTTTCAAATATTACTTTAACTAAACATAGGTTGTTTGGTCATTCAAAAACCTGTCTCTTCAAGGCTTTGGGAAAAATAGTAAATTACAAAAAATAAATTATGAAAAATATGTAGGAAAAGAGTACTTTTGTTACCTTTCTATAAAAAAATTAAAAAAACATAAAAATTAAAAAATAAAAAAAAAATTGATTATAATACAGATCAAGTTAGAGCGAGCCAAGTGACCTTTTGTCTAAATTACAGTTACTGTTACTTTAGAACTTAATAAACTATGAAATATTGACCCAAACTGAATGAAACCAATTGCATGCATTAGATATGAAATTTACAAATATAATCTCAAAATAATTACATCGTTATCATATTTTTAAAAAACATTATGCTAATCCAAGTGACAGTCATTCCTTAAAAACATAATTTTTCACACAAACCACTTTTCGAAGGGGAAGGAAAAATAAATCTAAATGAATTTTAATTTGTTTTAAAATATATTTAGAAACTAGAAATAAAATTTGAAAATAATCTAGTCTATATGATGTTCAAATTCCTAATAGTTTTGCGGAAACAGGTGTTGGAAAGTGAAGTTTTTTTCTCAAAATTTTGATCTCTGTGTCAAAGTTGGCCAAAAAGTGGGGCACACTATTGTGAGACCACCCATATATATATATGTGTGTGTGTGTGTGTGTGTGTGTGTGTGTGTGTGTGTGTGTGTGTAAACACAAACATATATATCAATTTTTTTTATCAAAGATAATTCAATAAATCTCCATACATCAAAATATGAGAATAAAGTATCTATTCAATCTTTGTACCTCTAAGCTATGTCTATCATCTATCATTCTATTCTAAGACTATCATATTACATTGCATCTTCACTTCAAAAATTTGATATTACAAGAGTTTTATAGCCTGGTAACAACATATGTATAAAAGATGTAAGAATTGGTGTAGTGATCACCGGTCCCATGATCCTATAATGTTATATTTGTAATCACCTTGGTCTATCTCAAAGGCTCCAAGTGGAGGGTCGAAGGCCTATGGAACTTTTGCATCTTCTTCCAATCTCAGTGCATTAGGTCTATGAGTTTACATAATCTTTTCATTTTCTTTCTCAATATTGATATGTTTATCTTTGATCACTTGCTTAAGAAAATTCAACTCTTTAATCAAGCATGTCACTATAGGTATGAAATTAATGTGTTGAATGTCTGTCTTATTTATATATGATGGTGACAACTTCCTAGATACGTATCATAAATATTCTTTTAGGTATCTCGAGCACTGTAAAAACTTGTGACATGACAAAATAGTGAGTGAGTTTAAGGTTAAACCTAGTAAGTTTCCTCTTGTTACCTTGGAATAATGCATCATTTATCTATTTCTAGAGGGACCAAAGAGCTTTAACTAAAAATATACACTAGAACTTGTTCAGATTAGCATCAAATAACCTGACAAAACCAGCAAGGACTTCAATCCAAAAATATCTAAGGCGAGAGTTCCAAGTTATTGGACATCCAAAGAATAAATACCGGACCATAGAAGAAAACTTTCGATCAAAGATAAGATGTTCAATGGTTTCAAGGACTTGTAATAATGGGTAGAAAGGGGGTTAGAGGCCCAAAAAGTTAAGCACAAGGGATACAAAAATCTTTTTTAGAAATATAATCCATGTAAAATAGACTTTCTTAGGTTCAGTGGATTGGTACTAGACTAAGTCTAAGAAAAAGTTCCATTTGGAGGCTGACCAATCAAGGCCCCATATCTGATTTAAATAATTAAGCACTAAGTTATCATCCATTAGCATATTATATATCTATTGAGCAGAAATTCCCATAAAAAAGATCCATCTTGCCATTTCAATTTGTTTAAAAATTCATCACTATAGACCATCTTACCTTGGAAGAAATCACCAACAACCTTGATAATAAGAGTATATGTTATTTTTTGAGAGTTAGGAATGCCAAATTTGTTCTTAATCTCATCCCACATCCCTAGCCTATTTTCAATCAGAATGTATTTGATCTGAGATATTTCTTTTGCATTCCAAATTTTGGGAGAGAAACTTTGGGTGAGTGCTAGTGGTTTGTTATTTAATGTCATGCCCCACCAAAGAGATCTATCAATAATAGTTAGATAGAGGAGCCACCAATAGGACATTTGGATCATAATAGTCCCCTAACCTATGTCCAAGCTCTCTAGAGAGGAAAAATACTGGAACCAAAAATTTTAACATCACAATCACCCATGGTAATATCACAGAGAGAAAGATCTTCCCAATACTTATCTTTTTTGAAAGAGGACCTTAATAGGGTATTTGTAATGAGGACCTTCTATGGATCATTTCCTTGTAAATATTTAAAAATCCATTTAGAAGCCAAAGATGTACCTTGAGTTTTTAAGTCTCTCAAACCCATACCACCCAATTTTCTATCCATGCAACACCATTGCCATTTAATCGCATGTCTTTTTTTAGAGCC
Source organism: Thuja plicata (assembly GCA_018584345.1). NCBI lineage: Eukaryota > Viridiplantae > Streptophyta > Pinopsida > Cupressales > Cupressaceae > Thuja > Thuja plicata. Next base: position 558,365 of record MU223390.1, read on the forward strand.
CATGTCATCAGACCATAACAATTCTTTCATAATTCTATCCAATTTATCAATTTCGTAGTTGGAAAATAACCAAGAGGAAGAGAAATATATTGTATGAGAAACCAAAACTTTTTGAATGATTTGAACCCTGCCAGCCAGATAAAGCATATGGGTTTGCAATTTTTGATGTTGTTTTTGAACCTTGGAGTATAACCAAGCCCGTATTTCTTTAGGAGAAGGAGATACCACAAATAGGATTCTGAGGTATCTAACAATATAAGAGGTACCAACCCACATCCATGTTAGTCTTATAAGGCACTGAGAGTGGGAGGGGTGAATCATTGCAACCACAAATCTACAAAATCTTTTCATAAGCTTCCAAATAAACCAACATGCAAAGGTAAATGTAACATAGAAGAAAAGTAAAACATGCATCCACAAATGTAACACAAGGACCCCAATATTTTTGCATGGAAATCCTTGTTAGAGAGAAAAACCATAGTGTGAATTAGTACAAACAAATCTCACTACTCTGAAAATAAGATTCACCCTATTAGGAGCATTACATCACCGTGTTAAGGGTATACCCAGTTAAGAGTATATATAATGGTCTATTTAAAGGTTAATACAATAGTCTTTTTAAGAAATACTTTGTTCAGAGATTTAAAATTCCTTCAGAGAGTCACCCTATTAAAGGATTTTGTCTTAAGACCTTTTAGGATCTTGCTTACCCTGTTATGAGTAACCTTTTTAAAGGATTTTGATTGAAAGATTGTTAGAACTTTCCTTGAGTAGTAAACTAAAAGAAAGACATGACAATGGCACCTTCTACCTGTTAGATCTTCTTTTGTACTACTCAATGTGTTGCATTGATTTCTCTAAAACCTATGACACACTTCTGCACTTTGATTTCAACAATCACAATCACCACATCGCAAACTAACCACACTCAACAAATTTTCATCCTTTTATATACTTAATCAAGTTTATCACAAACCCTACAACATATTACAAGTTGGTTCTAAAAATCCATTCAAAGTACATAAGCGATCATGTCAACATACGAAGTTGAAAATTTCAATGTCTACCCTCAATAATCCAATTCAAAAATAAATCAAACATTGACGAATAATAGAACGTGGCCTTGATTTAACCAATTTGACTAGACCGGTTGACTGTTCCTTCTGATATCACTGGTGTTTTCCTTAAATCTCTAGGTTTACTTTGAATATTATTAAGTAATAATAGGTGTAGGTAAACACAAATCTATATATATTGCCTTACTGATCACATCATCTAAACATTCAATACTATCATTGGTCATAAAATTTACCAACACTGTCTATATTATCACCGATACATGGAACACTTAGAAACATCATTGTGCAATCAAATTCTCCACTAGTACATCTAAGGTGTTCTTTGAAATAGACTTGTTTATAGAAATGGAAAAAATACAACATCCACTACATGATCATCTTCATCATATTCCAACAATCTCCCCCTTTAGTATTGATGGTAACACTTAGGAAAAATAGCTAACTTTCTTACTATGCAAGAATGAAATCAATCAAGCACAAAGATTCAAGAAAATATACTCCCTCTTAGCATTACTCTCCCTAAGTTAATTATAAATATATCATTCAATTCCATGTAATATATTGCACCACTATATCTATACTAGTCTTCTTTACAAATACTTAGCCATTTTTCCACTTCTATTCTACTCCCCTTTGACAATAATGACAAAAGATTGTTTATAGAGAGTAGCATATACTAATTACAATCTATTGAATGTGTCACCAAAATTAGTCTTTAAGATCTATAGATATTTCTCCCATATCTTCTTGAGGTTTTCTATGATCACTATCTAACCGCATAGTAGATAGGCTAACTCCTCCAATGCATCTACTATGCTCATATCAGGTAGCAATAATACAATGTTTGTATCTTTAACTCCTTGTTGAAAAATTTTCAACTTGGGAATCATTAGGCTTTGCAACTCCGACAATGTACCTATCATGTTCTCCTTCTCATTGCTATAATTCTTGATTTTATGATTGATGACACTTACTTGGGCTCCAAAACTTGTAGTTGGAAGATTGATAGGATAAAAATTGGCAACAAACTTATGTATCTCATGTTGAGCTATAACTCTTTTCTACTCAATATCATCAATAAAATTTGAAAAGTCACAAATTGTGGCAAGTATCTTACCACCTTCCTTTAGTGCATCCTTCACCCTGTTTACACCTACTTCTAATGATCCCCTATAATGTGCAATGCATTGAGATAAGTTTTCAGATTTCTTCCTCTCATAATATTTTTTTGCCCTCATTACTACTGCTTCTTCTAATCGAATTTGATCACCTGCAACTATCACTAATTTACCCAATTGTTCAATAGGTGCATCATTTCCATTATAACTTAATTCACGCACTAAGTTTGAAAAAATATCTCTCGCGGACTGTATTTTTTGTGCCTCCTTCTGATCCCTTTTGGCCTTAGACTTAATATTCATAGCAACATTAATCATTTTAGTAGAGCTCATTGTACTCAAGTCTATTGTCCCTTGAATGACTGACATATCTTCTTCATCTTCTTCATCTAAAATTTTCTTAATAGAAGACATAGAAAGTGTTTATTTTTCTTTTTCCTTGTCTACAGTTTTCTCCTTTGGTTTCTCTTTCTTTTATTTTTCTCCTTTCATCTGTACATCCTCAGTATGTGCATATTATCACTTCTCCTTATCTTCATCTCCACCGATTTCCTTGGCAATGGATTCCTGTGTGAAACTTTTCTTTAGATCAAATCGCTCTACTTCCTTTCTTATCTTTTTCTCTATTACTGATTGTTTCAATTTTCTATGGACTTACATGCTCTTCTCTTTATAGGTTCCAAATCTAGGTTCATTTGGATCTATCAGTTTTGACAACTAATCTTTTGTATGTAAATTTATCATATCAGCTTCTACCTCATAACCCATAGGCATAGACCATGAGGTCCGAGGTACTACTCCCTCCATCTAATAAGTATCAATTTTCACCATAAAAAAATGTCATCCTTATATTTTTCAACGTGTGTAGGAATCCTTTACCTTTGATGTATTTTACTTTGAAGTTCCTTAAAGTAACCCAAAACTTTCTCATTGAAGTCATTACCCAGTAATCTAACATAGTTTCAACTAAATCAACTGAACCACAACTGGACCACAACTTGTGTACCTTTTATCCAATTAATAACTTACCAACACTAGGAAAGTAGTTTTGAAACTAAAAGAGTAGACCCATAATCAATTGAGTGAATTTAAATACTTGTGTTTTATACTTATTGATCTTCTCCATGTTCGGATAGAACAGATCTCTCATCGCAACACATAATTCATATTCAACATCTTCTTTCACTGTATGTAGTATGTATTGCAGTACCGGGCACACTTTTAATTCTATTAGAGTGATAGACCTTGTATCCTATAACCATGGAAGAAAATTTGACTTCTCAACCTTCACTTATGTCACTCTGTGTCTACTCTTTAATGTGTAGATGCACAATGAGACCTAAAAGAACCTTTTATCTTCCATCACACTAAAACATTAATTGCATCACTGGTTGATAACAAACAACATATACCTTCAAAGATCTTGTTAGCGGTAACCTAAATCTTCATACAATTAAAAAAAAACTTTTATACCATACTTGAAGATAACCATATACATCTAAATATACAAATAGAACTTATTGCACATGCATCTAGGGGGTCCAAAGATAGATTTGACAATGTTTTCTCCCCCTAATCCAATGATAGCTTAGTTAGATGAATATTTCTCCACACTTGGTGAAGATTTGGAATATTCTTATAGTTTTCGTTCACTCTTATTTACCCAAATCTTCCTCTTCTGATTCTTGATCTCTTCAACATTCACAATTTTATTTCTCTTTTTCTTGTCTAACTGATTAACCGGTTGGTTCACCTTGTTGTTGTTTTTTCTAAAAATCCTTGCAATGTGTCCTATCTTATGACAGTGAAAACAAGTCTTTCGAGTTTATCTCCAAGGTCCTGCATTTATTCTATTAGTACTCAATCTATAGTTGATCACCAAGTAACCATAGCCATGAAAATATAAGCATGTAACATTCTACCAGTTCAATTTCTGATAAGGTCTTACTAAATTTTCTTCTAACCAATGATTATTCACCCTTGTCCTACACTCATTAGCTTTATGACTGTATTTTTTACAATTGTCACAATAACCATGAAATGTGCTTTTTCTAGCATTAGATATAATAATTGGAACACTAGATCTGATATTTTTCTTGTATACATTAGTAGTTGGTCCAACCTTATAAAAAATTGAAACAAATTGGTTTATAAGATCTCTTACCATATTTTCTTTGATTCAACTTAGCTACAAACTTTATATCTTGATTGGTCTTTTTGGTACCTGAAGATTCACCAACCTCATAACTGGTGTAGCCTAAACCATGACTCTCTCCATGCATCCTCTAATTCTTGAGTTGTTCATCAAGTTTTTCATAGCTTTCATTAAATTTCTTGAGTAAATAATTTCCATCCTTCAATTCACCTTTCACTTTCTAATTTTCTTTCCTCGGATTTTCACTCTTCATTAGGGCTACTTGATTTTTTTCATTTGTCTCATGTAGATGTGCATGAAATGTACCAACCTCTTGATCAAATTTGAATAGATCATTTACCTTAGCTATTAGGGCTTCATATTTGGATTTTAGGGATTGCTCTACAATTTTCCTTGCTTCCATTTCTTCACCCATTTTGATTGACAAATATTCTAACTCTCTTTTGATGTTATTATTATCTTTCTGAAGCTACTCATTCTCCTAAGAAAATTATTCCAAGGTTAATTCATATTCCTTAGATACAATTTATTTAGATAGTTGTTCAAGTTGCTCAACAAGTTCATGTATATTTTGTTTTGGCTGTTGTATTTGTTCTTTCATCCTTTTAATGAATTTATTAGCAAGTTGCTTCTCAAGTTTCCTTTAATATCTTAAACCCTCCATATCTACATTAAGGATCCTTCCCAATTGTTATTATTATGAGACACTAAGAGGGGGGGGAGGGGGGGGTTGAATCAGTACAACCATAGATCTACAAAATATTTTCATAAGCTTCCAAATAAACTGACATGAAAAGGTAAATGGAATGTATAGAAGAAAAGTAAAACATGCATCCATAAATGTAAGACAAGGACACCAATAAGTTTTAATAGAAACACTTTTTAGAGGGATAAAACACTATGGGAATTAGTACCCACAAATCTCACTACTACAAAAATAAGATATGCCCTGTTAGGAGCACCACATCACCCTATTAAGGGTATACCCAGTTAAGAGTATCTATAACCTGGTTAAATGTTATTATAATAGTCCTGTTAAGAACTAATCAGTTAAGAGATTTAAAATTCCTTTTGAGAGTCACCCTATTAAAGGATTTAGTCTTCAAACCTTATAGGATCCTACTTACACTGTTAGGAGTAACCTTGTTAAATGATTTTTATTGCAAGCTTGTTAGAACTTGCCTTAAGTAGTAAACTCACAGAAAGATGTGATGATGGAACCTTCTCCAACATAGATACACTTTTTTACTTCTCACTTTGTTGTAATGATCACTCTAACACCTCTGACACACTTTTACACTTTGCCTATGTTAGGAGAAAAATTGTATATACCCCTTCTAAAAAATAATGTCTCAATTATGTCACCTATTCACCACCTTTGTAAACCCCGCAATTAACTTTGTCTCTTACTCATATCTTTCAAGAAACTTACAAACGAAAACAAAAACTACATAAATCTCAATCCTTACCTAATCTTTCAATGTGATTACTGGGTCGCCCCTTTCTGGAAAATAAAAATCCCCAACTTGAGCTTCAAAATTTTAAAAGGTGGAGGACAACCCGATGGCAGGACTTTCAAGCATTTTTCATGATGGGCTTATCAAACATTTAAATATATAATATTTATTGTAATCTTGCAATGATATATGCATTAAAGGCTAATCTAAGGCCTGTCTTATCACAAGCTAGGACGTGTGGGTTTTCAAACTTGTCATGTGCCACAAAGAATAAATGTTGACATGTCATGGGATTTTTAAGTGAAATTATTATAAATGGATTGTAGACTCACTCCTTTTTCTTGACTCATCATCTGAGATATTCTTGTAGTTTGCACTAGCTATGGTAGGACACTGTCAATATGTAATTACCTATTAGAGAAGGATACAATAATGAAGAACCCGAACCAACATACCAATCTAACCTCACAGAAGCAAAGATTCAGCAATTTGATATCATCTCCAATATGATAACCCCTACTTGGCATCTAGGGACAAGTTATGAGCTCACTGCCAAAGTGATGTGTTTGAATTGGAAGCCGATAGAGATCACTCTAAATTAAATTTTATCCTGGCTGAATTGAAAGATGAAGAGGTCGTCGACTTCATGCAAGAAATTATAAACCTATTGCAAGTGGGTGTGGATCTAGCTTTGGATTAACCATTACCGAATGTTTTCCAATAATAAAAATGGAATATATTTTTGTTCTTTTGTCTAACCGTCATTATAGTGGGTAGTTGTCAATGTCATTAAATCATACATTTTGTATTTATAAAGAGAGAAAAGGGGAAAATTAACTAAAAATTAACTAAAATACTTATTTTGGGTTTTATATGTAAATATGAAGACTTTTATCTTTAGTCCAATTACATAAATACAAGATACATAAATTTTGTGCTATCATATCTAGCCCTTTATTTTGGTGGCTTTATGTAATTAGGTTCATCAGATAAATAGTTAAATTATACATTTGGTTATCTTTGTATAGCGGAGGTGTATGTGGTTTTAAAAGATGATCTTTCCTTGTTTATGTTATGCAAAGCTGAAAGTGGATGAACTTGGCTTCATTTTCTCTTATTATTATTACTCTTTTCCTTTTGGATCTCACTTCATGGTTATGAAGAGATGCTAGTTTACCTTCCCACCTTCTGGTTAAAGGCATACCATGATTAATTCTTTGAACATATTTGTGAGGGAGCTATACCTCTAAAATTGAGAGATGGGTTTTTCAAATAAAACTCATCTATCTTTTGTGAATGTTTGTCTCTTATGGGTTTCATGGGTCAATTCTGTAAAAATATTTTTAAGTGACAACTTGTTAACCAACATATTTTTTGGTGACTCTACTGGGGAGGCGATATTTTTTGTTCTTTCATTTTGAGGGCAATTCTCCACCAACTCTTGAATAAATTTTGTATATAGATGATCAAATACTTCATCTATTTTGGAATGCTTGTAAAGAAAGAATCTATGAAGCTAAAAGAAGAATTTGAACCCTTATGAGTTCCAAGTATATTCATGGATGTTGAACTGTGTGCATCAAACATATTATATATTGAATGATCTTGAGAAGGAGAAATATCATCAGAATAATACAAAAAAGACCTATATCCCTAATCATTTCTTGAAAGGATCAGATGATTATTTCCAGTGTGGAATTATAGATGCAAATGACAATATCACCAATGTTGTGGTGGATGAAATTACTTGAAAATATTTTAAAGTCAATAAAGATATGAATGGTAATGTGTCAGAAATATTTTGTCTTCCTACATTAGAAACTTTTATTTTTGATATTGATGAAAAAAAAGAAATGTTTTTTAGAAATAGAAAGTTTTATTTTTAAAGATGAAGATGAAGGAAAGGTTGAAATTTGATGGTTATGAAACAAAGTAATCAATAAAAATTTTGTGTACTAAACTGTCCTCTCACTGATGAAAGGAATTTTTCTGCTCATGATAATGATAAAAGAAAAATTTAAAAATGTGGTAATTCAATGATGAAGTTCACTGGTATGAGTAAATTAAATAGTTATTTTATTGATGATTTTGGTGGGGAGAAAAGGGAAGAAGTTCCTTTTGTTAGAGTTGATCCCATGTTGGAGGAATATAAACTTCAGAAGTTATACCTAGTTGTTGCATGCAAAAATATCAATTCGTCTGGCAGCTCCAAGGAGGGATTATTGGCTTTGGATAAGATTAATAAGGTTGTGACTCAGGATAAGCCAGTCTATTTTACAGAATTTATATGTCAATAAAAGGGAGAACAAAAGAAAGACGATGAAGAATGGTTGTATGGGAATGAGTGCATTTATAGGCAATTTCTTCATCTTATCTTCCTAAAACTCAAAAGTCAAATAGTCATCGGAGAGATATATATTCTTTGTGGCTATAATTCATTACTGAGAAAATGCTCATATTTCTCCAAGCGTATCATTGGCTTTGTATGAGTTTCCTAGAGCTTTCCTAGGATAAGGGGTTATACCGAAGTATATATTTGTAAATATCTTTTTGTCATACTCAATTCTGGCTTGCACTCCTTTAACCCTATTGCCTTTGCAAAACATCTCTACGCTTATATTTGACTTTGTTGCCCAAAGGATAAGGCACTAGCCAGCTTACTTTGTAAAGCTCAAAATTTTTGGAGTTATCTTCATCCTTTTTAGTTATCATCCTCATTTAGATCTTGTGTTAGCAGCAAAATTGCATATACCGCTTCTAAAATAAATATTTCCCATTTATGTCACCCAGTCGCCACCTTTGCAAACCCCACAATTAACTTTATTTCTTACTTGTAGCTTTCAAGAAACTCAAAAATGGAAACAAAAACTACATAAATATCCATCCTTACCTAATAATACAACGCGATTGCTTAGTCACCCCCTTTCTAGAAAATAAAAAATTGGGTGACTTGAACTTCAAAATTTTGGAAGGCGGACGACAGCCCGATAGTAAGACTTTCAAGGATTTGTCTTGATGGGATTATGGCACATTTAAAGATATAATATTTATTGTAATCTTGCAATGGTATATGCATTAAAGGCTGATGTAAGGATTGTCTTGTCACAAGCTAGGATGATTGGGTTTTCAAACTTCTCATGTGCCACGAAGAATAAATGCTGACATGCCATGGAATATCTAAGTGAAATTATTATAAATGGGTTGAAGACTCACTCCTTTTTTTTGCCTCATCATCTGATACATTCTTGCAGGTTTCACTAGCTACGGTAAAATGCTATCAAGATGGGATTACCTATTAGAGAGGAATACAATAATGAAGAGTTTGACCCAGTATACTAGCCCGACCTCACAAAAGTAGAGATGGAACAATTTGATATCATATCTAGTATGATGACTGCTCCTTGGGATCTGAGGATAAGCTATGCTCACTACCAAAGTGATGTGTTTGAATTGGAAGATGAAAGAGATTGTATTGAATTCAGTTTATCTTGGCTGAAATGAAACATGAAGAGGCCATCGATTTCATGCAAGGAATTCTAAACCATTTCAAGTGAAGATGGGGTAAAAGTACGGAGTTGTGTCGCACTTGAAGACCATTCTCGTAGTTCTAGCCAAAATTGTTTCGACCAAAAAATTTTTGGCCAAGATATTTTCGGTCATACATATGTGGCACAAACATGGTGCCATATGGCGTCAATATGGCAAATGAGTTTCGACCAGAACTGGTTCGGCCAGACCCGTTTCGACCAAAAATTCATGAGTAAATATAATCCAACTATGTTCTATCGATGAAGAATTGGCACATATTTATATTGGGGGGTTTGGCTGGAACTGGTTCAGCCGAACCAGTTCTGGCCAAACCAGTTCCGACCGAAACTGTCTGTGTGGCATCCTATGTGGCAGCCAAATGGGCAAAAACTTAAAAATTACAGAACTTCTCACTTAGACAACTAATTTCTTCATCAAAACTCAACCATTTTAAAAATCTAAATATACCCTTTTGTAGAGATCGGAGTCTAGATTACGGTCATATAATTTTTATTATGTTTTGATTACATATAATATATTATAATTTAAAAAAACTCCAAGTAGGTATTTTAACATTAAAAAACATGCACATTCGAAAAAATAAACAAAAAATAGCAAATCATGTCAAAAAAATTTACAAATTATATTTAACACTAGAGGAGAGAGTCCTCTTCAAGAATATGTAATTTTGTTTGTATTTGGTTTAGATTTGCTAGGGCAAATGTGCAGGGAGAAAAAAACTGTTAATTTCGGGTAACTCCGACATTGAATAGTTATAACAGACAAAATATATACCGAAAACCAATCTTTCTTTTTTATGCACATGTCATCTAAAACGTATTCTGAAATTAGATGAGAAAAAGATTATTTGCACATATTTAGTTGGAGGGAACTAGACCCTACATTTTCAACATTTTTTGCGCAATTAAAAAATGTACTTCAAAAATTAAAAAACTAGGTCAATAATTATTCAAAAAAAATTTAAAAAATTATAGGAATAAACTAAATTCAATTTTGCACATTTCATTAGTTTACATCATTTTCAAATTCTAAACACAAATGCCACTTTTATGTCATTAAAGTTTAACAGTTTTGCATGTCATGGTCCTCTTCGTTTGTAAAAGTGTGACATAGGTTTGTACTTTTACCCCATGGACCCAGCTCTAAATTAATCATTACCAAATATTTTCCAGTAATAAAAATGAAATATAATTTTTTTCTTTTTTCTAACCTCCGTTATAGTGGGTAGTTGTCGATGCTATAAAAACATACATTTTGATTTTCTAAAGAGAGAAAAGGGGAAAAGGAAATATAATGAAAATAAAATACTCATTTTGGCATTTATCTATAAATATGAAGACTTTGATCTTTAGTCTGATTACATAAATATAAGATACATAAATTTTGTGCTATCATATCTGGGCCTTTATTTTCTTGCCTTTATGTAATTGGGTTCATCAGATAAATAGTTAGATCATGCATTTGGTTATCTTTGTATAGAAAAGGTGTATATGGTTTAAAGAGATGATCTTTCCCTGTTTATGCTATGTGAAGATGGAAGTGGATGAACTTGGTTTCATTTTCTCTTATTATTGTTATTATTTTCATTTTTCATCTCTCTTCATAGTTATGAGGAGATGCTAGTTTACCTTCCTTCCTTCTACTTAAAGGAATACCACGTTGAATACTTTGAACATCTTTATGAGGGAGATGTACCTCTAGAATTTAGAGATGGGTTTTTCAAATATAGCTCATTTGTTTGATCTGAACGTTTGTCTTTTATGGGTTTTATGGGTTAATTTGGTAAGAATATTTTGAAGTGACAAATTGTGAACCAATAGCCTTCAATGATCATAATAATCACATTATGAATTAACCACACTCACTTAACAATTTTTCATCATTTTATATACTTTTTTGAGTTCATCACAAACCTTGAAATGTATTATAAGTTAGTTCAAAAAATCCATTAAAATTACATAAGAAATCATGCAAACATAGGAAATTGAAATGTTCAATGTCACCCCTCACCAATATAATTAAAAAATAAATTGAACATTGATGAATAGTTGACCGCAACCATGATTTAACCAATTTTACTAGACAAGTTGACTATTCTTGTCGATATCACTGGAGTTTGCCTTAAATCTCTTCATGTCTGTTGAATCTATTTAAGCGATCATAGATGTAGGTTAACATGATTTTGTAGATACTGTCTAATTGATCGTATCATTTGAACAGTCAATACTATCATCACTCAGAATTTACCAATATTATCTGTCTTATCACCTATATATAGAATACTTAGAAAAATCCTTGTTCAATCAACTTCTCCACTGATATATCTAATTTGACCTATGAAATAGACTTGTTTCTAGCAATGAAAACACTACAACAACCACTACATGTTCATATTCATCATATGCCAAAAATTCAACCTTTGTTACTCATGCATTAGTGAATAGTATCTTGCCAACCAAGTACTATTAATTTGTGAGGAGCAACCTTGGCTCCAAATGTAAGACAGAAGAATTGTATCCTGTGAAGAACATTATCAAAATTATCTTCATCAAGTTTTACAAACATAGCTATATCATTTGCAAATTGGGTATTGATCAATTCATCATGGTTAGGTAATGTAATACCTTTAATAGGTGGTCCCAAGGAAGGGGTTCTCAGAATATAATAGAGAGCATATGTTGCAAGCATAAAAAGGGTTGGATCTATAGAGAAACATTGTCTAATTGATCTTTGAAGGGCAATGGGATTGGAAAGCTCCCCATTAATATCAACGAATGTGTAAGAATCCTTATAAAGGATCTCAATCCATTTGCAAAAATAGTCAGGAAAACCAAATGCCTTAAGCATGCCAACATCAAATGGTCATTCAATCTTGTCATAGGATTTTTCAAATTCTAGGTGCACCATAGCAGTGTTTTGCTCACTTCCTTGATCCAATGAAGAGTCTCACATCTAGTTATCAAATTTTTAAGGAAATACATTCCTTTTATGAATCTAGTTTGGGCCACTGATATGACATTTTTGAGAGCCCTGCAATTCTTCTAGCAAGGAGCTTAGCTATAATCTTATAAGATAGATTAAGGAGAGTTATTGGTCTCCAATTTATAACTTTAGTTATGTTTCTATTTTTTCACAATTTCAATTTATTCACTCCTCTGTTCATATTTTGACCAAGGGAACCTTCTTCACAGGATTCATTATATAATTCAAGATGCTCCAAACAAACCCAGTCTATATATTATTTGTAAAATTTTGTAGGAAAGCCATCAAGACCAGAGACTTATCAATTTCCATATCCCTGATAGAGTCCTCAATATCTTCCATTGTGATGTTCTTCTCAAGGGATCTTTCATCAATGCTAGTTACCTCTCTAGGAATTAGATCTAAATACTTGTTTAATGCTTCCTGATTAGTGTTTTCATGTTCAGAGGAGAAAAGGTTCTTGTAAAATTTCTTAATGAATGATCTTTAAACCAAGGCAACTATATTAGAAGATATATGGGTATGTGCACCAAGATGGGGGACCAAAAAGGTGCCAAATACCTTTTTGGCCCCCATCCGCGCATAGGGTGCATGCCCTATGGCTTGGAGTACCCAAGCCAAGGGCACATGCCCTATAACCCGCATCGCCTTATGGTTTGGGCAATTTAAACCATAGGGCGTGCACCCTAATTTGTTCCATCAAGTGTTTGGGAAGTCGCTTTTGTGGCTTATTTTGCATCTCCAAAGTCACGGCTTGCTATTTTTCTCTTCCTAACAGTGCGTATGCGATTCATTGTGAGGTTTTCTCCATCAAAGTGAAGCAAAAAATGGCTCCACGATGTAAAAAAGGTCAAACTGGAAGAAGAGGTAAGTGATTCTACAACCATGAATGCTATTTGTTTTGAAATTTAGGTTTAATTTTTAGTTTTTCTTCAAATTTGATTGTGAAAGTCTCTTGTCTTAAATTTTGTGTTTAATTAGAGTTTTAAAATAGATTTTATTTTAATTGTCAGGAAGGAATGATATCCCCATAGAAAATCCTCAACCAAACCCTCCATCTTCTCCCCATGAACAAATGGATGCTGAAAATAACCAAGAAAATGAACCCCAACCACCCTCACCAATTGAGAAACCTCCTCTTGGAACACCTGAAAACTTGATAAACCAAATAGAAAAGGGGAAAATAGAAATAGAATCTTTAATTAGGAGATTAAAAGATTCTATTGGTGCAAATCCTAGAAGGGAAACACTTTCAAAATTATTAGAATTGATCTTGACCCACATAGGTTCAGTTAGTGGGCAACTAAATTTATGGCTAGACAAAACAGAAGAACAAAAACAATATTATGCAAATAAATTATCATATGAGGACAATAAATGAAAAAAAAATCACAAAAGCTGACATTTGCAAACTCTTTAAAAATCCAGGGGAAATTGAAACTCTTAAACCCACAACAAGGAGGATCCCAATTCATTGGTGCTTGAATGAAGATATAAAAACAAATTTGTGGGATAGATGGTGGATGGTCTTTGATTCCCCTCCATGTAACAATCATGAGGTTCCTATCTATTTCCTGAGGAAACTCTATTGTGTGGTTTGTCCTGAAGGAAGTGCCAAATTATTTTGACTTTCTAGAGTCTCAGGGTAGAGATGGGGGATCATCATTTGATAGAGCTATGGCACGTCATGACCCTAATGCACCTAGGTTGCCCAGTGGCAAGCCACAAGTAAATCATGTTAGTATTCCTTCCAATGTGAAGGAGCACGTGGAGGTGGACACACTAGGCATGATTAGTGCTCTAACACAGACTCTCATTCAGTGCACCACTCCTCTAGTCGAGGGTGACCATGGTCAGTCTGCGAGGGGCCATTTTTGTCATTCTTGTGGATCCCTATGCACATTTGGTACTGCCAAGAGAGAGGAAGAGGCTTATGGACTAATGACTGATTATTTTCTCAATACAACATTTGGCATTGATACACAGGTAAATATTTGAAAGTTCATTAAATTTATTTGATCATATTTCATTTTTAAATGAATGAATTTAATTAAATTAGTATCTATTGTTTATGATGAAAATTCAGGGAAAGAATGTCAGTGACAGTGGGAATGATCACCTAGACCCTTTATACACTACCACGTCAACTCCACAAGTATGTATCAAATAAAACATATTTTAAAGTATAAATTTGATTATTCTATAATTATATGGATGTTTGTCTCATAACCTATTGTGCATGTACATTACATCACTACTGGACCATCGACGTTGACTATAGATAGCGAAGGGCCTCATTCACATTTTTTTGAGGTATGTTTATTTGCATCTTAATTGCATTTACTTGATTATATTTAATTAATAAATGAATTAATAACTAAATTAGTATACAAATTATGATCAAAATCTAGAGTCAAAGTTGTTATGAAAATGATCACATTCCTTCACCTACCTTAGTGACGACATCATTTAGTCCACAGGTATATATTTAATAATGCATTATAATTAGCAAGTCAGTGATTTGTTCTTATATTAATGGTTATCTTATAAATTACCATACATGTGCACTAGTTTGATGCTAGAGCTACAACATCAACACCACACACTGAAGGATGCGGTGGCACCTTAACAAAGGTATCATTTATTAATTAGTGGAGTTGTAAAATATTATAGGTATTCTTGATAACTACATAATTCTCTTGTTGTTTCATTTTTAGTTAATGACAGCGGAGACTCCTCCTTTTGTTCGTGATAGTTTGAATCATGGCGTAGATGCACCTATAGCTAGTTTTGACACATTGACCGAGGTATGAAAGAGATAACTTAGTTAGAATTGTTATTTTAATAGTTTGTATTGAATTTTTAATGATATTGATGTATGTATTTTAAATATTATTTTGATTATTGTTGTAGGAACTCATTACTCAAAATCGTCAGTGTGCCCCTTCAGTAGATGTACATAGAAACTATTTGTTAGCGGTAAGAAAATACTCTATTTTATGTCATCCTATAATTAAATCTCTATGTATATTAGCTATTGATGTTTATACTTGTTATTTTATCAGCTTGAGTTGCAGAAGAGTCTAGACAGGAGGATTGTTGAGTGCACTCGCAAGAATACTGCATCTCCATCAACGCGACGATAGAAGACAGCCCGAGATTTGTTTTCTTCCCCTTCCAGGAAATGTCTAGATTAGGGATAATTATTGTATGCCAATATGGCATTACTGGACATATTTTTGTATATTGTATAAGTAACATGTTCTATATCCATTTGGCTTTCACGATGCCAATTTAACTTTATTGGACATATTTGATCTATGACATTATTGGACACATATATTTTTCTTCATGCTCTACGAATATATCATGTTTACTGATGTAACTACTTTATGTTTATATGGATGTCTTATGCTTTGTAAATTTCTTGTCTTATATTTATGTTTGCACTTGTATCTATGTATATTGTTACTGAATAATTCATACTTAATGAGAATATGCATGTTTCATTTCATAAACCTAGACTCGTAATTTTCATTCAAACACCTTAATGAAATGATAATAGTTCATATAAGATAAAAAATATCAATCCCACCCAATTTTATTCCTATTGGAGCATTTTGACCACCTGGACCTATTAAGGGCACTACAAGAATGTTAAGAGATGCACCAGTAATTGGGGTCCCGAATGTTTGAATGATTTGTGAAGCATAAAAAGGTTATCCTTGGAATTTACATGTCAAATTGAAGGTGTTAGAAGAGACAATTCGATATTAGGATGAACGGTTTCCAAAATATGTAATGTTTCAGCATTCAACTACGCAACATTGCACGTTTTTGCATCAACCAAGATTGGGTGGGAAAATGAAAAAGGAATAAAATATCCAAAATCCGAGATAGATTATTATAGGCCTCCATGACACAGTCCTGTAGCACTTAATTTCTTTTTGATATCCTTCGGGAGCTCTAAAAATTGGACTACTGAATATCAGCAATTTTGTTGCCTAGTGCACCTTGAGGGACACTTGCCTCCATAGCGGTCAAAAATGTTGGAGCCTCTTTGACTCTGTGAAAGGGTCATTCCTAGAATTCACCCAATATTCTGGAGCTATTGGCGGAGATGGTTTGAAGCCACGATGAGTGGTTTTCAAGATATGTAATGTGTCAGCATTTAACTGTGCAACATTGCAAGTTTTGGCATCAACCGAGATTGGGTGGAAAAATAAAAATGGAAGTGAATCTCCAAAAACCAAGATAGGTTATTGTAGGTCTCAATGACATGGTCCTATAGCACTTGACAGCTTGTTGATACCCCTCGGGAGCTCTGAGAAATAGAATACTAAATATCCACAATTTTGTTGTCTGGTGCACCTTGAGGGCTACCTGGCTCCATAGCGATCGGCAACGTTTGAGCTTCTTTGCCTCTATGAAAAGTTCATTCCTAGCATTCACCTAGCATTTCAGAGCTATTGGCAGAGATGGTTCAAAGCCATGATGAGTGGTTTTGAATATATTTAATGTGTCAGCATTCAACTGTGCAACATTGCAAGTTTTGGCATGAACTAAGATTGGGTGGGTAAATCAAAATGGAAGCTAATCTCAAAAATCTGAGATAGGTTATTGTAGGTCTTCATGACATGGTTTTTTAGCACTTGATGACTCATCGATACCCCTTGGGAGCTCTGAGAAATGGACTATTGAATATCTATAATTTTGTTTCCTAGTGCACCTTGAGGGACACTTGGCTCCATAGCAGTCGACAACATTCGAGCCTCTTCACCTCCATGGCAGGGTCATTCCTAGAATTCATCTAGAATTTTGGAGCTGTTGGAAAAGATGGTTTGAAGCCATGACAAGAGGTTTTCAAGATATGCAATGTGTTGGCATTCAACTGCGTAACATTGCACATTTTTGCATCAACCTATATTGGGTGGGAAAATGAAAATGGAAGTGAATCTATGAAATCTAAGATAGGTTATTGTAGGTCTCCATGACATGGTCCTGTAGCACTTGATAGCTTGTCGATACCCCTCTAGAGCTCTGAATTCACCCAGCATTCCAGAGCTATTGGCAGAGATGGTATGAATTTATGATCATTGGTTTTCAAGATATGCAATGTGTCAGCATTCAACTACGCAACATTGTAGGTTTTGGCATCAACCGAGATTGGGTGGGCAAATGAAAATGGAAGTGAATCTCCAAAATCCTGCAAAACATTGTTAGAATGCAAATCTACACATATATGCTTATAAACATCAAAATGGTTAGAAAATTAAATATGTACCATAGAACAACAAGTTGTGCATGTGTGATTTATCTTCACATAAAAAGGTTTAGCCATTTCCAAATATCTTTGACAATTTTTAAATTGAGGATACATATGTATCAATTTTGCAAAGAATTGTGTCTGAGTTGAATCCAAAAAATGTTTCAGATGTGGAATGCAGATTCAACTACCAATCCTCCTTACAACATCTCATTTATTGGGAGATACTCGCGTGTTATTCTTCCAAAAGTCTTCAATGATGGATTTTAAAGCTTCAACAATTGATTTATCCTTCCATGGTAGGCTACCTGAAAATGCCCATAACTCATTGTTATTTGGATCTTCCACTCTTTGATGCCTTCCCACAGCTCTCATTAGAAACTTTCTACTTATTTTCAATTCTTTAATTGTCTTTCTAATGAGTCAAGATTTCTTCATTTGAGTGCTTACTATTGTTGATGTAAGTACATGTCGTGTGACATTACTATCTTTTGTACGTGATGTAGAACCCACACTCTCATATGCAGTCATTAGATTCTTTACAATAGATTTTTCACTTGACTCATCCATTGTTCTTAGCCCAAGAATCTTCATGATGGACCTAAATTTTAGATTTCTCATCATTTGAATAAATAGTTAACATCTTCTTATCATATTTAAATTCTCAAAAAATAATCTCCAAATACAGTAAGCATTTCTTTGACAAGTACGCTTGGGAATCTTGTCACGCATTTTTTGCAAAATGTTAGTATCAATATCAATCAAATATTTTGGCTTTCTGTAAATTATTCTAGGAGGTGTTTTCAACTATTGAGTGGCCTCAACATTACAAACATCAACAACATTATGTATCAATTGTGTACCTTCAACCAAAGTTGACATGCCTTCAAATTGAGATGTGAAACATGAATCCTCACCAACTTGAGATGTTAATGGTGTTCTTTCAACATGAAATGATGTTGTGCCTACACCTTCAGATATAGATAATGGTGTGCCTTCAACATGACATGATGTTCTGCCTACACCTTTGGATGTAGATAACGGTGTGCCTTGAACATGATACAATGGTATACCTTCAAGATGATACAAGGGTGTTTCTCAAAAATTGGATGGTGGTGTCTCTTCAACTTGGGAACTCATAGATGATGTGCCCACATCTTCATAATTCAATTATCTTGTTTCACGAAAGTTTCTTATCCATTTCCTTTTTGTTTCCAATTCTAATT
The DNA here is from genome assembly GCA_018584345.1 of Thuja plicata. Taxonomy (NCBI): domain Eukaryota; kingdom Viridiplantae; phylum Streptophyta; class Pinopsida; order Cupressales; family Cupressaceae; genus Thuja; species Thuja plicata. The sequence goes on from MU223390.1 coordinate 577,197, forward strand.
CTCTCTTACTTTTTATCAATGTTTCATGTTCCTCATCCAAAGAGAAATCTTCTTCTATGGTATGCAATTTTTTGTGTCCACAAAGTTCTCTCATTCTTTCCCTTTTCTTCTCTTTGTCTCTTTCATGTTCTTCTGGTGTTAGAGTCTTTGCTCATTTCCTTGGCATAATGATGATTTCTACATATGAATTCATTACAATTTTGAAATTATTATATTAATCTATTACAAGAAGTAAAATTTTATAATATCAATCTAAATGATATTAACTCAAAATATATTAGAAAAAGACTATTTCATTATAATTCACATGTAAAAAAGATGCTTTATCCATTGTAAAGAAGAAAAATGATGTTATTAGAATAAGAGTGTTTTGATACTCAAATCACTTATCACCTTACATTTAATGTTTAGAGTGGAGGGATAAATAAGACATTCCCTTTTATTCCCAAATGCACAAAGGAAGGATCCAAATTGATCAACCCAAAAAGGATCAATACATAAGTGAATCAATCTATTGGAAATAAGAATAAAGAAGGAGATCCTAGGTTTCCCTCTTAAAATGTGTGTGTGTGAATGTAAATGTGTGATAGATTTAGAATGATTAAGGATTTGAATTGAAATGAAAGATAGAAAAGTACTAACCTTGAAATATTGCAGATCAAAGAATGCTATTTTCTGGGGTCTGTACTCAATTTCTAGAAAATCTGAAGTATGACCCAGAAAGTAAATGCAGAGATGAACAAAACACAAAAATATTTTTCTGTTTCGACATCATCTTGTGAAAAAGGTCGACCTTGACCCACAAATGTCACCCCTAACCCAATAATTTCAACCTTGACTTGCATAGCGTCGACATAAAATCTGTTCGTGGATCCCGAAAGTTGGCCGAAAAGGGTATCCAGATCTGGGTTCAAATCCGCAGTCTCAAACCTGTACCTGCAAGAAAAAGAGGTTTTTTTGTTTGGGGGGAGGGGTTTGCCTTAGTCAAACCCTGATTTAGGAATTAACCTTCAAATCAATAATTGAAATAAGAAGGCTAGCAAGTAGTATAATTGAATCTAATAATGAAGCTATGATATTCAATAGATATGCCAATGTAATTCAAATGTAGACAAATATGTAAATATGAAAGCATGGACTTTAGAAACCATAAACCTCCATGATCATAAGCTTAGAATCCACCTTGAAGAGATGATGAAAGAGTCTTGAGGATGCACAAAGGATCTTGAAGGTAGATCACACCACCATGATGGCTAGATCTAGGGTTTGAATGATAAATCTTGAATGCTTGAACAAAATCCCTTCAAAGGCTTAAGAGCTTGAATCCTTGATCTTCAATGGAGGACTTGAATGCTTTATAGGAATACTTGAACACCTTCAAATCTTTGAAACATGTAGAACAATGGATGCTTGAACTTTTTGCTTGATCACCTCTTATCACTTAGTTAATGGTTAGAGAAAATGAGAGGAGAAAGCTTCCTTTTATATGAAACTAGGGAACAATATTGTAAGGAGGCCGACATAGGAGAATTAAATTCCAATTAAAGCCTTTACCCCTAGGAGAGGACCTAAGTTAAATATATTTTAGGAATCACCGCTTTGGAACCTGAAACAGCTGACCCGGAAGCGGGAAATAACTTTTTGCAAAGACCGACATCTAGAAACTATGGGACCCTGGGATTTGAACCTTGGGTCAAGGTCAAGGTCGACCTTGACCTAGGTCAGCATTGACTTTGACATAGACCCAAAAGTTTGACCTTGACCCTGAGGTCAAAAACCTCAGATCTGCAGTCTAGGATGCCAAAAACTGGATGGAAAGAAGTTGAAAAAGAGGCAGAATAGGGGAAAGCTAGGTCAAAGTCAAGAACCCCTTCCAGGTGCTTGATAAGACCCCAAACCACCTACTCAGAAGGCTAAACAAGTCTACCATGGAAGTGCTTCCATTTTCTAACTATACATTTAGCCCCCACTTTAGCGGGAGTATAGAAATCAAACATGCTCACGGTAAAGTTAGAAGAAAGATGCTGGTGGGTCACAATGAAGAAAAATATCACTAAGTCAAGGACATGAGCCCCTAGACCAAGGATTATTACTCAACATACATACATAAAGATATGAAAAATAAAGAACAATCAATCATAGAAAACATACATGATTACATAAGCAAGACAAGAACAATACTATAGATAACATAGCTTCATGATCTAATCCTACTAGCATGAAAGTGAAAGAGAGAAAATAAAAAGTGATTACCTCTTCTAGTAAGATGCCCACATTACTATGAATCACCATGAAGGGAGAGCCCAAACAGGTTCACCCATAAACTGTTCTTGTAATTGTAAATGCGTCTTCTAATAACTTTTAAAAATATCCATAGATCCACATTCTTGTATCACTATGGAATATAAAATGCGTGTCCATTCAGGATTTAGCAACTTATGTGCATTACCTTTTGAGGATTTAGCATATTGTAAAATAAAAAGGGTGCATATCTCTTCAGGATTTAGCAACTTATGTGCATTACCTTCCAAGGATTTAGCAAAAATAAAAGTAAAAATGCATATCTCTTCAGGATTTAGCAACTTGTGTGTGTTACCTTCCAAGGATTTAGCATGCTGCAAAATGTAAATTAATGTAAATTATAGTACAAGGGAGACCCTATATATGCCCCCCTCCTTATCATGACTACCCACTAGGCAGGATAAGGAAGAGAAAAGAGGATACCTACTTCACGAGGTAAGGAGATATCCAGCTTAACAATAATATAAACCATATTCTTAGCGAAGAGCCTTGACCCTTACATCAAAAAACATAGATAATCATGAAATGGATATGTCACTTATGTAAAAAGGATCCTCAAAAAGGAAGAGATCTTATCAACAAGACCCCCCACCATAGAGGAGTGCTTAGGATAAAATGTCTTCTTCTAAAGAAAATAGGGACCAAAGATTCAATCATCAAGCCTCCTGTAATCAAGAGGAAGAGGAATCTTAGGATATAGGCATCAAACTCTAACCAAAGCAAGGGAAAGAGTTTATAAAGAACATAATTTGCAAAATAAAGAAGAGGTGATGACCTAGGACAATCACCTCTTATATAAGAGGGTATCCATAGTCAAAAACATACATCTTTATAAGGAAATAATGTTATATGATAAAAAAAAGCCACTAAGCTAAGGAAAGTAGATCCTTAGATAGAGGAAGAAGGAAAATACCTTGCCCCCCAGGTGTGTAGGAAAGGGATATATCAAATTATTTCGAGAGATATCAAAGAGATATTATGCAAGAAGTGAGAAAGTAACCCTTGTGAGGGATAACATACTATTCAGTTTCCAAGGTGAGAGATTTATCAACCATGGAAACCCAAAAACAATGAAATAGGTTATAATAAATGACATAGATCCTTAATGTAAACCAAAATTTTCATGTATGATTGGATATCACATAATAGATAAATACTACTTAACCAAGGGAAAGTGGATCCTGAAAATATAGAAAAAAAGGAGATGGCATCCTTGCCCCCCAAGTGTAGGGACAAGGTTGAAAGGGGACCTATTATATCGTTCACAATACTATGCAAGACAACGAGCCCCCAAAGATTAGGCTAACATTGTTTACATAATATGGAGTTCCATAATAGGAACATAAACGTTGTTTAGAGAAAGTAGGATTGAAATATAACTCATTGCCACATGATATATAAATAATTTCACTATCAATGAGTTGCCTAATCTTGTAATGTAAATCTTGAAATTCATTAGAGTGATCATGAAAAAAAAAGGAAGAATCTTCAATTATAGACTGCATTTATTTTTGTGTTTAGGTCTAGTAATTAGCTTAGCACGAAGGAGCTTAGGAAGAACATCCTCTTGGTCAAAATCCTTCATAGGGTCATCATGTTTTGAAATGTTATTTAAGATGTTGGTATCATTGATGTGTTGTTTAGGATTAAATCCCAATCCATAAGAATGCTCATGCCCCCCATTTTGTAAGGTCATTTGAATTCCCTATTTATTCTTACCACATCCTTGACCATGGAATCCTTGTTTAACTAGTAAATCATAACCAGGACCATAGAAAGAAGCCATGTCAAAAGGACTCAATGGAACTTCAGTAGTCACTATGTCATCATTAGCATGTTCGATAGATTCACAAGAAGGAAAAATAAAGGAATACATCCTAGGAGAAGATGGGGTAGGAGCTTGATTCTCCATAGGACCATTACTAAGAGGGGGAGCATTAAGGGAATTCATATCATTTTCTGCTAATGCCTCATCACTAGAACAAATCCCAAATGTAGGTATTGTATTAATAATGTTATCTTCTTTCTCTAAAATGTCCACATAAGGGGATTGTGTTTTATAAAAAGAGTCATCATCATGTATGAATATGTCATCCATTAATAAATCACCCTCTTGTATCAAAGAATCTTCACAAGGAGGAGATAAATCAATGTATTTGTCCAAGGGTTCATCCCAAAAAGTAGAATCATCCATAGTGGCTTCATGAGGAAGAGAGTAATCAACATCCAAATCCAAAGGTTCATCCCAAATAGGAGGATTATCCTCCCTATCAATAATGAACATTGTAGGAGTGCCTAAAGCTTGATCCCTAAAGGGGGAAGATTTATATTGTAAAGTAGGCTCATAAAAAAGACATATATTAGGAGAAGAAGTAACATCTATCCCTAACTCAATTCTATGGTAAAGGTCAATTGAAGAGATTATAGAGGAGGATGAAATAGGAATGGGATCCATGGAGATCTCATTCAAACCATTTGCATTCTCACTTCCATGTACCTCATTAACGGATCTATCATCTTTATCAACAAAAGCCTCATCAAAGTATTCAAAACAAAAATCATACATGTTGAACACAACGAAAAAAATGTAAATGTTTTTGTATTTTTAAAGAAATTTTGTGATTTTTATGAATTTTGAAATATAAATGCAAGAGAATAAAAGAAAAACCTACTTCTATATTCATGCAAGATCTAATATTAAATGCAAACCTAACACCAAAAAGAAAGAGTTGTCTATCGCGGGTTCACCAAAATGTAAAGAAGAAAAATGATGTTTATGGACTAAGAGTGTTTTGATACTCAAATCACTTATCACCTTACATTTAATGTTTAGAGTGGAAGGATAAATAAGACATTCCCTTTTATTCCCAAATGCACAAAGGAACGATCCAAATTGATCAACCCAAAAAGGATCAATACATAAGTGAATCAATCTATTGGAAATAAGAATAAAGAAGGAGATCCTAGGTTTCCCTCCTAAAATGTGTGTGTGTGAATGTAAATGTCTGATAGATTTAGAATTATTAAGGATTTGAATTGAAATGAATGATAGAAAAGTACTAACCTTGAAATATTCCAAATCAAAAAATTTTGTTTTCTAGGGTCTGTACTCAGTTTCTGGAAAATCCAAAGTATGATCCAGAAAGGAAACGTAGAGACGAACAAAACCCAGAAATATTTTTTTGTTCTGACACCGTCTTGTGAAAAAGGTTGACCTTGACCCACAAATGTCACCCCTGACCCAATAATGTTAACCTTGACCTGCACAGTGTCGACAGAAAATCTATTCATGGATCCTAGAAGTTGGCAGAAAAGGGTATCCAGATCTAGGTTCAAATCTGCAGTCTCGAACCTATACCTTGCAAAAAAAGAGGTTTGTTGTTTGGGGGCAGGGGTTTTCCTTAGTCAAACCCCGATTTAGGAATTAACCTTGAAATCAATAATTGAAATAAGAATTCTAGCAAGTAGTAGAATTAAATCTTATAATGAAGCTATGATATTCAATAGATATGCCAATATAATTCAAATGTAGACAAATATGTAAATATGAAAGCATGGACTTTAGAAATCATAAACCTCCATGATCGTATGCTTGGAATCCACCTTGAAGAGATGATGAAAGATTCTTGAGGATGCACAAAGGATCTTGAAGGAAGATCACACCACCATGATGGCTAGATCTAGGGTTTGAATGATAAATCTTAAATGCTTGAACAAAATCCCTTCAAAGGCTTAAGAGCTTGAATCCTTGATCTTCAATGGAGGACTTGAATGCTTGATAGGAATACTTGAACACCTTGAAAGCTTGAAAACATGTAGAACAATGGATGCTTGAACTTTTTCCTTGATCACCTCTTATCACTTAGTTGATGGCTAGAGAAAATGAGAGGAGAAAGCTTCCTTTTATATGAAACTAGGGCACAATCTTCTAAGGAGGCCAACATAGGAGAATTAAATTCCAATTAAAGAATTTACCCCTAGGAGAGGACCTAAGTTAAATATAATTTAGGAATCACCACTTTGGAACCCGAAACAGCCGACCCGGTGGTGGGAAATAACTTTTTGCAAAGACTGACATCCAGAAACTGTGGGACCCTAGGATTTTAACCTTGGGTCAAGGTCAAGGCCAACCTTGACCTAGGTTAGGGTCAAGGTCAACCTTGACCTAGGTCATGGTCAAGGTTGACATAGACCCAAAAGGTTGACCCTGACCATGAGGTCAAAAACCTCAGATCTACAGTCGAGGATGCCAAAAACTGGATGGAAAGAAGTTGAAAATGAGGTAGAATAGAGGGAAAGCTAGGTCAAAGTCAAGAACCCATTCCAGGTGCTTGATATGACCCCAAACCACTTACTCAAAATTCTAAACTAGTCTACCATGGAAGTGCTTCCATTTTTTGACTATACATCCATATCATAGCAATGCATGTACAAAAAGACTCTTTATTCACAATTCACATGTAAAAAATAAAAAAATTACCTCAATGGATCACTTTTGGTGAAGATTGATTGAATTTCATTCTTTGATGTTGAATTCTGAACAAAAATGTGTTGCAAATTGATAGAATATACTTCTTTGTGATTTTCAACACCAATTAAAGAGAATATTTGTCAAGCAGACTGTAAAGAACATACAGCAATAGTAAAAAGTGGGCCTCTTTCATGTGTTTCTTAACTTTATTACCATTTTTTGTGTTCTTACATAGGGTACATGGCTTTTAGGGTGTACGCCCTATGTTAGACACAATAAAATACTAAGAGAGAGAGAGAGAGAAGGCTGCTACGACCCCTTATGAAACCTTACGACCCATTAGGAAGCCTAATAGTACATCTTTGGGGTTGTAAGGTGTCATAAAGGGTCTTCGAACTTATTAATGGGTCCTACAACCCCTTATGACATGTTACAACCCATTATGAAGCCTAAGAGTACATCTCAGGGGTCATAAGGTGTCTTAAGGGGTCCTAAGACCTATTAATGGTTCCTACAACCCCTTATGACACCTTAAGACCCATTAGAAAGCCTAAAAGTACATCTTAGGGGTCATAAGGTGTCTTAGGACCTATTAATGGGTTCTACAACCCCTTATGACATGTTACAACCCATTATGAAGCCTAAGAGCACATCTTAGGGGTTGTAAGGTGTCTTAAGGGGTCCTAAGACCCATTAATGGTTCCTACAAACCCTTATAACACCTTAAGAGCAATTAGGAAGCCTAAGAGTACATCTTAGGGGTCCTAAGGTGTCTTAGGACCCATTAATGGGTCCTACGACCCCTTATAACACCTTATGACCCATTAGAAAGCCTAAGATTACATCCTAGGGGTCGTAAGGTGGCTTAAGGGGTCTTAGGACCCATTAATGGGTCCTACAACCCCTTATGACATGTTACGATCGATTAGGAATCATAAGAGTTCATCTTAGGGGTTGTAAGGTCTCTCTCCCTCTCTAAGAATTCTACAAATAGTCTTCTAGAATTCCTTGGTTGTTTGCCATTGTTTGGCACGACTTCATGTTGCAATCCTAGTTAGCTCTCCAACTCTGAGCTACAGAAACTAAAAAGATAAAATTGGACAAACATGTCATGACACCTAGGGTAGTAAGAAAGGTTGCTTCACAGAGAATCTACATGTAATAATCATATCATGCATACAAAAAATATTGTGTCAAGTTAGGCTCAAATGTATTGTACACCCCTTACATAATTCAGAATCCTTGGGAATTCATAGAAAATAGAAGATTGATTTTCATCTAGTCCATTCCTAGTGCACCTATTGCTACCTGACAGATTATTACAGGGGCTTCCACCTATTATGAGATCAAAACCTCTAATTGAGTTAATCATTTCATCAAGTCTTTCTACTGTTAGATCCTTCACATCCCCCACCTCAATTATTTTACCCTTTTGATATGATTTTTCCCACCAACTTCTGAGAATAATCTTATTTTGTTTGCAAATTTGTGTAGATACAACATAATTGAGCAGAATACCCAAATGATGCAAAGCAACTTCTACACCCCCAATTCCAGATAATAGAGAAAGGACATTTATCCCCTTTGGATAAATAGGCTTCAAAACAGAAAGGTGGTATCTTATCATTTCTACCTGGAAAGCATTTCCAAGGGATCATATACACTCTATCCTGGAAGAATAGATATGTGTGTGGCAAAGGTAAAATCTAACAATACTTTTGATATTTAGGAAATGCCTCTTCAATTGTCATTGGTGGAAAAGGTAAAATCTGAAAAATGACTATCAATATGAAGGTTATGTACGTAGCCATGTTTTCTACTAGAAATTGAAAAGTACTTAGAATCCACAGATTCTGGTTCAATATTATGGAGATATCATGATATTTTTCCCATATGTACCCCTTATTATATTAAACAAATTTTCAAAATAAAAATAGGGGGGTCCTTGCACAAAATTTTTAAGCTTCAGCAGTCGATCGACATGGTGACTTGGAACTCCAAATCCAACCAATCCTTTAACATGGCGTGGTAAACAAAAATTCATATGATCTTCTACAGACAAACATTTAAAAGAAGTACCTCCTTCCAAGTTTATCTTTTGAAATAGTTTCTTGTGATGGGTTTCATTGCGATTGTTTAGTCTTTCATTCAATCCCTGCAAAAGGAAACCTTGGTTAGCATGACTAATCAAATTGATTACTCTCTCTCTCTCTCTCTCTCTCTCTCTCTCTCTCTCTCTCTCCTTTTGTGATTTTGTGTCTAATATTATAGGGTGTACGCCCTATAGTGTGTATGTCATATAGGGCATACACCCTATAGTAAGTATAGGGTGTACGCCCTATAAGGCGTATGTCCTTTTAATGAAATTGATATTACCAAGCCTAAGGCTTGGATTTTCCTTGGAGTTCCAACCCAAAGGCATGGGGGATTCAAGCAGGCCTGAGACATGTTTTCCAACAAACATAGAAAAAATTAACATTTTTTTCTTGTGTGCTCTCCGTCAGGTTTGCACGTGGTTCAATAATGATAAAATCAAATGACATGATATTGTAGATATCTCTGATAGCTATCTAACGATGTAATTTATTTTGAATTCTCATTATGTTCAACTTTTCATTTTAAATTTCTTTTCTAAGTATGTCTGATTTTTGTCAAAAACCAACGTGTATTCATTTGGGCTTAGATTTTGGCTTGTTCATCAAATTTTGAAAAAAATTACATTTTCAGAAACTAGACTCTATTATACACACTTTAAAAAAAAAAAAAGTTTTGATTTTCAATTAGTTTTCAATGATTTCTAGGGGGAACACACAAAAATTTCACGTTTTTAGTATGTGTCCACTTTGGAAAATGGTAAAAAATCACACTTCCATAAAAAAACTAGCAGAAAAATCTGTGATAAACTAGGTGGTGTTAGCTAATTTCTAATCAGAGCGATTAAATTTATTTTTAAAAAAAGTTAACATTTTAGGGGGAGTACACCAGATGCTATGTTATGTTTTTTCACAAAAAGCAGGACCACTTTTTGTGCTCCCCCTTTTGAGGGCCTTAATTCTCCACCATTTCTAAAAAAAAATTAGTAGTTGAGAAACTAGATTTGGAGTAGAAAAACTCTTCTTTTCGTGATATTTTAAAAATTTGAGTGTAACTATCCTCAATTTCTTGTTGAAGTTCAGAGTTTGCTGATTTCAGAAAAAAAAAAAAAAAAAAAAGTGGCATCTTATACCCCATTTTTGGTCCCCCATCTTTGTGCACTTACCCATATCATGATGAAAAAAATTAGAAAACCTCTGAACAAAGGTAATTTTAAAAAATGGGAAAAAGGGATCCTCATTTAGATATCCCTTTTTAATGTTAGAAGTGTGTATTCAGTTTTTTCATTGATGTCAATTAGTTATTTGCATTGATGTCAAGCTAATGAAGTGATGTGTTTCCTAATGAGTAGAAGCTAATAGAGGATCGTTATTGAATTTTTAGATTTTTTTTTTATGTATTGTGATTGTATGTAGTCAATATGGGGTGTATCTAGAAGGTGATAGAATGGGAAGCTAAAAAATATAGGAAAGAGTATTTGAAGTCCTTATGGGAGAATGCTAAACATTGGTCCATAAAATAAGTTGGAGGCTTGTGGGCTGACTTAATAAGTATGGCACATGAGTGTTGTATGATTATGTTTCCAGTTCATCGAAGTTGAGAGGTTGAAGTTGTGTTTGTGTTTGGTTGTTTGTAAACAAAGTTGTAAGTGTAAACAAAGGTATTGGCAGAGTTATGAATAATAATCAACTTCTAAAGAAATTAATGAGAACTACGGCTAAATTCTACAAAGGGAAAATATCGTATATTCATGAAGGTCATGAAATTTATATATACATGTTGGATCAGCTCTATGGAATAAATCTTTGCATTTGAGTTTACATAATTTGAGGATAGTCAAAATAAAAGGAAGAATGTTACATTTAAGTATACAAAAAGATTGAACATATATCTGAGCTGAGAAATGATCTAGATGATGAAGAAGCTTCAAAACATACCAAACTTCACCAATATCATCATCTAGAGAGTTGTCATTGGGGTTTCATGTCAAATTTGGGTGACATTTTCATCAGTTTGACTTAGATATATATGAATAATGGAAAGCACAAAGGAATTAAAAGATTTTCTATCATTACTCATGAATTTGGGTTTTATAAGTCATATATATTTCTAAAGAAAATGTATCACATAGGACAACCTCAGTTTTGTCTCTCTCACAATCCTATATTGCTCTATCTCACAAAGGGTTCAACACATACATAACTTCATCAAGATCATCATCTAGAGAGCTACCATTAGGGATTCAAAAAACATCCCTAATTACTAAGGAGTTTCCATATTCTATGATGCATAAGTCGCCCTATTTTCAATCATAATTATCATTTTAAAATTTATTCATAAAATTATCTTAAATTTAATTAATCATACCACCCTAACAACTCAAAAAGATAATCAAATTAGTTTTCATTTAATTTAAGTGATGTAAATTATATTTTTAATTTATTTACCCTTTCTCATAAGATATTAGTTTGCCTTCTATATTTTTAATAATTATTATTATTTAGGCACTCCCTTTTAGATGCCGTGTTGTGGCTCTAACATATGTCATTAAGCCTACATCAATTCTATAAGCTAAGCAACAAAAAAATGCATCGAAATAAATAACTTAAATTCTTTTGGCATTTCACAATCGGATAAGAAGAAGATGTGGTCAAAGATAAGGAATTTTGGTAACGATTTGCACTTTATTTTTCCCAAATTCATTTACGAGTATAATATTCTAAAAACATGTGTGCAACGTAAGCTTTCAGTAAGATCAGTTATTGCCCTTTGTCCACACAGCAAATACGGTGAATGTTACAATTCTACTGTAACTCCCAGTGCTTATCCTTTACAAATAATAAAATCTCCTTTTCCACAAACCTCACTCATGTTATCTAGTGAATTTTGGATAAGTCGATGTTATTCTTTTGAGAATATTTTCAACAGGTCTCGATACTCTTATATTCTTTCTTCAAAATCTCTATAAATTGGCCAAAAACGTCCTCAATATGCTTAATTCAAATGTATTTATCTATTTGAAATGACTTTATATATCTCTGTGGTTTTGACTGGACTCTCCAAATGGTTTGCCGTGCCAAGCTTCAAAGAGAGTTGTTTTCTACTCTCCTCAAAGGCTTTCCTAAATCTCAAAACAGAAGGGAAATCCTTGCTTTTCTCTTGGTTTTGGAAGGCCGGAGAGGGGAAGTAGAAAGCTTCTTTCTCTGATATCTCATCACTTCGTCAATGGTATTACCCTCCTTTCGAAAATGATCAATATCCAAAAAAAATTATCACGACTTTCACCATTCCTTTCTCTGCTTATAAAGAAAGAGTCACATGGTACTGTCTTTTAGTAATATATACTAACCAAATTCTGAGGAAAGATTATTCATGCATTGTACTGCCATACCAGATATTTCTTGTATCCTATTCCTAATTCTATCATAGGAACTGACTCTCACACCATGCAATGGAAAAAAATAGCGGGGCACAATAGTAAATCTACTTAGTCTCTTGTGTCATTCATTTTTTTCATAATTATGCTCTATTATTTGGGTAGTTCTAGGGCCATGTTGCAAGAATAACTTGTTTTGTAGCCATCTTGTCTATTTTTATGTTTAAACTTTTAGTGTCGGATATTCTTCCGGCAACATTAAAGAACGAGTAATGCTAATTTCTTTCACTAATTATCTTCTTTCTTCAAAATCTCTGTAAATTAACCAAAACTCCTCAATATACACAATTCAAATGCTTTCCTCGAATTTAAAAGATGTCATGTATGTCTCTCTATGGTTTTAGAGGTCTCGGTTGGCCTATCCACCAGTCGAATTTAAAAGATGTCAATCATTCAAATACAGTTGCCCTCAAACATTCAAAGAAAATATAAAGAAAATGCATTCGCGACAGCTACAAGAAATAACATTGAGGGTCCATTCAAATGTGTTTTTGTTTGATAGTAGTAAGGAAAATGATTCATATTTCCCTGTTTGAGTATATTGTTTTCTTGAAAATCTGACATTTGTGTCAGGGAATAGGGGATAAACCTCCAGCCTTAAATTTTGGATTACCATGGGATATTAATCTATATCTAATTTTGTTGTATTATCTCGCTAAACTTGTTCTCATTTCGGTGTGGTACAAGAGAATGTTTTCAGTTACTGAAATTGTCATTGCTAAATATTCCATTGAACAGGTCCTTTCTACTTTTTGACTGTCAATTCTTTCTAAATTAGATCTATCCTCTTCTTCATCTACTATTACAGAGGAGTTTTCAACATCATGGCGCCTTCTTATTTATATGCGGCGTCAAAGAATGTTTGTAGTTACTGAAACTGTCATTGTCAAATATTCCATTGAAAAGGTCCTTTTTCTTTTGACTACCAATTCTTGGTTTAGCTTTATCCTCTTCTTCATCTATTATTCTATATTCTTTTCAGTTTGACATCTCTAAGGAAATGAAGATTGATAATTAGTTCCCTCTTCTAGATTGTTTATAATTGATTTTCGTAGGTCCTTTAGAAGTAATCAAGTGGATGCATAAGTTGGTAGAGGGTCAAGATAATCAAGAATAAGTCGGTAGAGTGGGTCAAGATAATCAAGATTTGTTTTCTTCTTCTTTTCTACTTTTGTGGGATACTATAGTAACTAGCAATAGCATCTAGGTGGGCAATGGGTATGCCGAAGAAGTTTGGAAGGTTTATTAGGGAAAAAAATGATCTATATATTGTATAGACATGGATTTAATGGGATCAATCGGTATTGTATTGAGTAAATGATGACTTTTGTGCAAAACACTTCTAAATAGATAAATCATAGCTTCAAATCAACTTTGCATTCACTTGTAAGGATCGAAATAGAACTAAAACAAAACCTCTAAATCTTTCAATGTTGGTAGAATATTATGTCAAGGTCATGGCTTGCATATATTAGGTTAAAAAGGGACAAATATTATGTTTAATACATGGTTGTAGATTTAATTTATGGTTGAGAATGTTATTACAAGAATATTATCAGTTCATATAGTTTTAAGAACGCATTCAAAATTATCCTGAATTGTCATAAATGGGGCATTTTATGATATAGAAGTTGGGATTCCAATAAATGGATGAATCAAGTAGATATGATTTTAGGTTAGTAAATTCCTACATTTTACAATCATACTATTTCTGTTGAAATAAATAATGTTTATCGTACAATGCTAAGTTGGTAAGCATTTATTTTATGTTCCAAAGCTGATTGGAAAGCTTAAGAAACTTCTTCTCTTCTAGATTTCTCTCTCCAGTACCGTAAAGATCAGAAACTTATAGAGGTCTGCATTCTGTCTTTAAATACTGCAGCCTCCCCTACTTGTCTGTGTGTAGAAAACTATTAGTAAAAAGTGATGCATACTCCTCTTTGTTATTATCTCTGTGCATATAATACATTTGACCTATATTCTGTTTTGCTCCTGCTCTGTTTTACAATATACCCTTTTTTTTGCACTGCCATTTTAAATTGTTCAATAATTTCTTTTTTACATTAGCACAAGTTTATTGCATATTGAGGATAAGAAATAGAAAAATATTCTCTCCCCACTTATGATGTAAACTATATTCAAATTGTTAAAGCTAACATCTTCTCGTTAAAATAAAATGAATTCCCAAAAAAAAAAGGTAAAATATTTTAAGAGTTTGATCATGGAATATATTGTAGTCATCTTTTGATATCATAACTCTGCAAGTCTCATGTTTTTAATGTACAATATTATTAAATTTTTTTTTAAGTCGATAGGATTATTTTGGGAAAGACTTTGGACGGATTGTTCGTATGTTGTCTTATGTGGGCGACCAAAAGTCTCCCCATATTCTGGTTCACGCCTGACATGGGAAAGTGATGCCAAAAAATCTGAAAAAAGCGAAATGCATCAGCTTTATAGGTCTATGCTAATATGTTTTCTGTTATACTATATGGAATAATATTGGATGCACAACTTTGTGTAACTTCACTAGCGCTAATAGCACACAAAATGGTATCTTTGCCTGCTGTTACAACGCATATATTTCATTTAACATGTGAACAGTTGTGTGACTATGTTCCTTCCATCTTTTTTTCAAATAAAGCTTCTTGATTTTGAACATTGTTCTTTCATTTAAGGTGCTGATTAAATCCGAATAGCTTGGACTGGGCTTGTTATACAACATTTTCAAAAAAGAAAATTGGGAAAATTTAGGCAAATTTGGAGTCATATCTACCATGAACAACCTACCAGGATTATCATCAATTTCTCATATCTTATCCTTTGATTGAGTACGTTTAATGGTGCATTTTAGAAGGCTTCAAACCACAACCAGAGCACATGCCTTGTACCGATATTTTTCTGTATTTATTCAATCGTTTGGTAACATGAACAAGCTACCTGGATTATCATCAATTTCTCATATCTTATCCTTTCATTGAGTACGTTTAATGGTGCATTTTAGAAGGCTTGAGACAACAACCATAGAAAAGGCTTTGTACCAATATTTTTCTGTATTTATTCTAGGGTTTGGTAGCATGAACAACCTACCTAGACTATCATCAATTTCTCATATCTTATCCTTTTATTGAGTATGTTTAATGGTACATTTTAGAAGGCTTGAGACCACAACCAGAGCACAGGCCTTGTTCCGATATTTTTCTATATTTATTCAAGGGTTTGGTAGCATGAACATCCTACTTGTACTATCATCAATTTATCATATCTTATCCTTTCATTGAGTACATTTAATGGTACATTTTAGAAGGCTTGAGACCAAAACCAGAGCACAGGCCTTGTACCAATATTTTTCTGTATTTATTCAAGGGTTCGGTAGCATGAACAACCTACGTGGACAATCATCAATTTCTCATATCTTATCAGTTATAAATATAAAGTAAAATGAAAAAGATAGGGAAAGAATCCAAGAGAGTATGCAATGGAAAAGATTTACCACACACACACACACACACACACACACACACACACACACACACACACAGAGAGAGAGAGAGAGAGAGAGAGAGAGAGAGAGAGATTTTCCTTCTATAGATCAATCACAAGTACACCAAAATGCCCCAAGAACCAAGGAAAGAACACAAGCATTGGAAAGGGGAAAAGCAAGAAAAACCCCTTGTGAACAATATGAATATGGCTCAAAGCGTAAAGAATGAGAGCAATAAGCTCATTACAATATTGCAAGAATGAGAATGAGAGAAGAGAGAAGAAATCCAACTTAGAATCCCTATGAGAACCCTAGAACCCTAAGAAGTGTGTGAGAGCCATCTCTTAAGTAGAGATGAGTGGAGGAGTTTGCATGTAACTCCCATACTCTATGTTTGCCACATTCACATTTGGTGTGTGCCATGAGTAGGAATCCTCTTAAGGAGGAATATCTAATTTCCTTATTAAATGAATTACAAATATGAGATAAGACCTTGGTTTATAAATTATCAAGGAAAGATTATAATTCTAACATCCCCCTTTAATATTTACTTGGGGAGATGAGATCAATAGGTATGACACCCAAATGTTTACAATGATTTTGAGATGTTTCTTTTGAAAGAGTCTTCAAGAGATTGTTGATAGCTTGATCCTCATATATTTCTTTAACTGGATCGGTGGAGCTTGAATGGTATATAGGAATGTTTGCTAAGTGGATAACACTTTGACAATACAAAGATGTAATTTCTTGTGGAGGGGGTCCCAAATCTTCAAGTGACCATTGAGATTCTTGATACACATTTATGCATTTTGTATATTCATTTGCAGTATAAAATAGAGGTGGAGCATGATCAACACCTGAGCCTGCAATAAGACAAGAACCACTAGTAAAGCGCCCATCATTGGGATCGCCTAGTGCTGAATCAGTAACACTTTGGAAAGCAAAATCATATTGTGAATCATCAATCATATAAACAGGAATACAATCTTCAATTGCATAAAACAAATTTGTAATGTATTCATCATAATATGAAACATCAAGAGGAGGAGAGCTACCATCATTAACCTCCAAAACAATCATAGGATTAGTACCATCATTATGAATTTCATCTTGCGTAATGCACATATCTTGCAAAGTAACATTAAGAAAGTTAGAGATAATTTCCTCTTCTTGTTCAAGAATATCATCAACATGAGAACAATGATCATCAAATTGTATTGCATCATAACGAGAGACCATATACTCACTTTGAGTAGGAAAATAGTAATCAAGAGGGTTATTCCAAGAGTAGCCTTCATCATAATATTCATCCCAAGTAGTATTATCATCATAGTGAGGATTGGACATCCCATATAGAATAGAAAAAGCTAGACAAGTGTTATGATTATGAGGATTTTGAGTATTAGGATTAGATGACTTCTCATGTTTAATTTTCTTAAAACAATTATTGATCACATTTCCATCTTTCCCACAATAATTACAATGAGGTCTATTAGAATTGTTATGATAACCATTACTATGATTATGATTATTAGATCTATTATTACGAGATCTAGACATGAAAGCACGTTCACTAGATTTGATGGAGCCAAATTGAATTAACTTAGCCTCTTCTTGACATAAAAGTTGTTGAAAGATAGCATAAGTTAATTGAGATGCTAAGAAAGGAAGAGCTAATTGAGAATGTATATTAGTTATAAATTTCTTAAATTGTCTAGGAAGGCATTTTTTTAAAATGATATGAATTAACCGAATTTCAGATAAATTAACTCCTAACCTAGTTAATTGAATTCGAAACGAATCAAAATTAAGTAAAAATTCATCCATAGTTGTAAAATCTGTATACCTCAGATCCTCCAAATGATCTTGGAGTTGAATCTTTCGAGATTTAGTTGCACTGTTGAAGGTGTTTTTCAAAATAGTCCATGTTGCATGAGCTTCAGTACAGTGGGCAATTAATACATATAAATCTAGATGTAAAGAAATGCCTATAAGGCCTAAAGCCTCATTAGTTTTCTCATTCCAAGCATCAATATCTACCTTAGAGGCAGTAGTAGCGGGGACAAAAGTTGCACTAGTCACCACATCCAGAATATGTTTAAAGCGAAAACTAAATGTAATATGAACCTTCCAAGCGTGATAATTGGAACTTGTTAATTTAATTTCTAGAATTAATATTGACATAAAGAATTAAAAGAACTTGGAATACAAGTTGAAGAATAAAATAATGAAGCTAAAAAACCAATTTAACACGAATAGTAAACTCAGATATGCAAGAAATTTTAACTATTAAAAAAATTAATTTTTTTGTTAAAGGAATGAAACTAATTTTAATTAGAATGAAATAAAGAATTAGCAATTGATTACAATTTATAATGAAAAATTAAAGAGGGTTTAAGACGGTTTAAAATATATATATATATATATATATATATAAATGAAACGAAATGTAAAAGTGTTTAACTTTAATGTTAAAAAAGTAGAATAAATTTTGTTAAATTTAAACAAATTTTTAATTTAAACAAATTTGAATTGGAAGAATCTAATGATTAGATATTCAATAGAATCTAATGATTAAAGATAGACTAAAATTAGAGATGAAGAAACCTGCAAAAAAACATAAATATGTTAAAATAATTAAAATGATTAGATGGTAAAAATAGATTGCAACTTAAATTATTCTGGAAAAGTGCAGAGATATGACTATCTTAGAAAATCAGTTCTAGTGCGGGGCAAATATCTCCCAACTCAACCATTGGATTTGCCTGAGTTTTGGATATGTTGGTAAGACAAAAATTACGAAGGATCTCACTGGAGCGAGTGATGAGATTATATCAGAAACAAAAGTTATGATCAACAGAGTACAGGTCTGTATAAAAGTAATATAAACAACAAAAAAATAAAGAACCAGAGATGAAAGAAGAGTTTTAACCAAATGAATTGAGAAGTGTGTGAAACCCTGCAAGAATAATGTTAGAATGAACAAAAATGCATGAAAGGGAAAACCCTTGCGATTTCCTGATAGAGGGTGAGATAAATCTTTTAAAAAACTTGAAATAGATATGAAAACACAAGATTTGCAAAAACAAATTGAAGGAAAACCCTGCAAACAAGAGTTAGTTTAAAAAAAATCTGATTTCTTCTCCTCAAGCGAGATATCTTTCAACTATTCATGCATGCAACACTCAAAACAAGGATTAAACCAACTCTGATACCATGTTATAAATATTAAGTAAAATGAAAAAGATAGGGAAAGAATCCAAGAGAGTTTGCCATGGAAAATATTTACTAAATGCAGAGAGAGAGAGAGAGAGAGAGAGAGAGAGAGAGAGAGAGAGAGAGAGAGATTTCCCTTCAATAGATCAAAAAAAAGTACACCAAAATGCTCCAAGAACCAAGGAAAGAACACACCGATTTGAAAGGGGAAAAACAAGAAAAACTCCTTGTGAACAATATGAATATGGCTCAAAGCCTAAAGAATAAGAGTAATAAGCTCATTACAATATTGCAAGAATGAGAATGAGACAAGAGAGAAGAAATCCAACTTAGAATCCCTATGAGAACCCTAGAACCCTAAGAACTATGTGAGAGCCATCTCTTAAGTAAAGATGAGTGGAGGAGCTTGCATGTAACTCCCATACTCTATGTGTGCCACATTCAGATTTGGTTTGTGCCATGTGTAGGAATCCTCTTAAGGAGGAATATCTAATTTCCTTATTAAATGAATTACAAATATGAGATAAGACCTTGGTTTATAAATTACCAAGGAAAGATAATAATTCTAACATTACCCTTTTATTGAGAATGTTTAATGGTGCATTTTAGAAGGCTTGAGACCACAGCCAGAGCGCAGACCTTGTATTGTTATTTTTCTATATTTATTCAAGGGTTTAGTAACATGAATAGTCTACCTGGACTATCATCAATTTCTCATATCTTATCCTTTTATTGAGTATGTTTAATTGTGCATTTTAGAAGGCTTGAGACAACAACCAGAGCACAGACTGTATAACAATATTTTTCTATATTTATTCAAGGGTTTGGTAGCATGAACAACCTACCTGAACTATCATCAATTTCTCATATCTTATCCTTTCATTGAGTACATTTAATGGTACATTTTAGAAGTCTTGAGACCACAACTAGAGCACATGCATTCTACTAATATTTTTCTATATTTATTCAAGGGTTTGGTGGCATGACCAACCTACCTAGACTTTCATAAATTTATCATATCTTATCATTTTATTGAGTACGTTTAATGATTCATTTTAGAAGGCCTAAGACCTCAACCAGAGCACAGGCCTTGTACTGATATTTTTCTTTATTTATTCAATGGTTAGGTAGCATGACCAACCTACTTGGACTATCATCAATTTCTCATATCATATCCTTTCATTGAGTACGTTAAGTGGTGCATTTTAGAAGGATTGAGACCAAAACCAGAGCACAAGACTTGTACTGATATTTTTGTGTATTTATTCAAGGGTTTGGGAGCATGAACAACCTACCTAGACTATAATCAATTTCTCATATCTTATCCTTTCATTGAGTATGTTTAATGGTGCATATTAGAAATCTTGAGACCAAAACTAGAGCACATGCCTTGTACTGATATTTTTGTGTATTTATTCAAGGGTTTGGTAGCATGAACAACCTACCTGGACTATCATCGATTT
The DNA here is from genome assembly GCA_018584345.1 of Thuja plicata. Taxonomy (NCBI): domain Eukaryota; kingdom Viridiplantae; phylum Streptophyta; class Pinopsida; order Cupressales; family Cupressaceae; genus Thuja; species Thuja plicata. Next base: position 597,662 of record MU223390.1, read on the forward strand.
CTCATATCTTATCCTTTCAGTGAGTACGATTAATGGTGAATTTTAGAAGGCTTGAGACCAAAACCAAAGCATAGGCCTTGTACTACTATTTTTTTTTGTATTTATTCAAGGGTTTGGTAACATGAAAAACTTACCTGGACTATCATCAATTTCTCATATCTTATCCTTTCATTAAGTATGTTTAATGGTGCATTTTAGAAGGCTTGAGACCTCAACCAGAGCACAGGCTTTGTACTAATATTTTTCTTTATTTATTTAAGGGTTTGGTAGCATGAACAACCTACTTGAACTATCATAAATTTCTCATATCTTATCCTTTCATTGAGTACGTTTAATGGTGCATATTAGAAGGCTTGAGACCACAACCGGAGCACAAGCTTTGTACTGATGTTTTTCTATATTTATTCAAGGGTTTGGTAGCATGAGAAACCTATCTGGAATATCATCAATTTCTCATATCTTATCCTTTCATTGAGTACGTTTAATGGTGCATTTTAGTTAGCTTGAGACCACAACTAGAGCACAGGCCTTGTACCGATATTTTTCAATATTTATTCAAGGGTTTGGCAGCATGAACAACGTAGGTGGACAATCATCAATTTCCCATATCTTATCCTTTCATTGAGTATGTTTAATGGTGCATTTTAGAATGCTTGAGACCATAACTAGAGCACGGGCTTTGTACCGATATTTTTTTGTATTTATTCAAGGGTTTGGTAACATGAACAACTTACATGGACTATCGTCAATTTCTCATATCTTATCCTTTCATTGAGTACATTTAATTGTGCATTTTAGAAGGCATGAGACCACAACCAAAGCTCTGTTCTTGTACTGATATTTTTCTATATTTATTCAAAGCTTTGGTAGCATGACCAACCTACCTTGACTATCATCAATTTCTCATATCTTATCCTTTCATTGAGTACATTTAATGGTGCATTTTAGAATGATTGAGACCACAACTAGAGCACATGCCTTGTACTAATATTTTTCTTTATTTATTCAAGGGTTTGGTAGCATGAACAACCTACCTGGACTATCATCAATTCCTCATATCTTATCCTTTCATTGAGTAAATTTAATGATGCATTTTAGAAGCCCTGAGACCACAACCAGAGCACAGGCCTTGTACTGATATTTTTCTTTATTTATTCAATGGTTTGGTAGCATGAACAACCTACCTAGACTATAATAAATTTCTCATATCTTATCCTTTCATTGAGTACATTTAATGGTGCATTTTAGAAGGCTTGAGACCATAACCAGAGCACAGGCCTTGTACCGATATTTTTCTGTATTTATTCAAGGGTTTGGTAATATGAACAACCTACCTAGACTATCATAAATTTCTCATATCTTATCCTTTCATTAAGTACATTTAATGGTGTGTTGTAGAAGGCTTGGGACCACAACTTGTTCACAGGCTCTTTACAGATATTTTTCTGTATTTATTCAACGGTTTGGTAGCATGAACAACCTACCTGGACTATTATCAATTTCTCATATCTTATGCTTTCATTGAGTACGTTTAATGGTGCATTTTAGAAGGCTTGAAACCACGACCAGAGCACAGGGGTTGTACCGATATTTTTGTGTATTTATTCTAGGGTTTGTTAGCATGAACAACCTACCTGGAGTATCATCAATTTTTTGATATCTTTTCCTTTCATTGAGTACGTTTAATGGTGCATTTTAGAAGGATTGAGACCATAACCAAAGCACAGGCCTTGTACCGATATGTTTTTGTATTTATTGAGGGGTTTGGTAGCATGAAAAACCTACTTGGACTATCATCAATTTCTCAAATCTTATCCTTTCATTGAGTACATTTAATTGTGTATTTTAGAAGGCTTGAGACCACAACCCAAGAATAGGCCTTGTACCGATATTTGTTTTGTATTTATGCAAGATATTGGTAGCATGAACAACTTACCTGGACTATCATCAATTTCTCATATCGTATTCTTTCATTGCGTACCATTAATGGTGCATTTTAGAAGGCTTGAGACCACAACCAAAGCACAAGCCTTGTACGGATATTTTATGTATTTATTCAAGGGTTTGATAGCATGAACAACCTAACTGGACTATTGTCCATTTCTCATATCTTATCCTTTCATTGAGTACATTTAATTGTGCATTTTAGAACGCTTAAGGCCACAACTAGAGCACAGGCCTTTTACCGATATTTTTCTGTAATTAATCAAGGGTTTGGTAACATGAACAACCTACCTGGACTATCATCAATTTATCATATCTTATCCTTTTATTGAGTATGTTTAATGGTGCATTTTAGAAGGCTTGAGACCATAACTAGAGCACAAACTTTGTATTGATATTTTTCTATATTTATTCAAGGGTTTGGTAGCATGAACAACCTACCCAGACTAGCAACAAATTCTCATATCTTATCCTTTCATTAAGTATGTTTAATCATGCATTTTAGAAGGCTTGAGACCACAACAAGAGTATAGGCCTTGTACCAATATTTTTCTATATTTATTCAAGGGTTTGGTAGCATGAACAACCTAGCTAGACTATCATCATTTTATCATATCTTATCCTTTCATTGAGTATGTTTAATGGTGCATTTTAGAAGGCTTGAGACCACAACCAGAGCACAGGCCTTGTACCGATATTTTTCTATATTTATTCAAGGGTTTCGTAACATGTAAAACCTACATGGAATATCATCAATTTCACATATGTTATCCTTTCCTTGTGTACATTTAATGGTGCATTTTAGAAGGCTTGAAACCACAACCAGAGCACAGGATTAGTACCGATATTTTTCTATATTTATTCAAGGGTTTGGTAGCATGAAAAACCTACCCAGACTATCATCAATTTCTCATATCTTATCCTTTCATTAAGTATGTTTAATTGTGCCTTTTAGAAGGCTTGAGACCAGAACCAGAGCATAGGCCTTGTACCAATATTTTTCTATAATTATTCAAGGGTTTGGTAGTATGAACAACCTACCTAGACTATGATTAATTTCTCATATCTTATCCTTCATTGAGTACGTTTAATGGTGCGATTTACAAGGCTTGAGAACACAACTAGAGCATAGGCCTTGTAATGTAATTTTTTTGTATTTATTCAAGGGTTTCGTAGCATGAACAACCTACCAGGACTATTATTAATTTCTCAAATCTTATCCTTTCATTGAGTACCTTTAATGGTGTATTTTACAAGGCTTGAGACCACAACCAGAGCACAATCCTGGTACTTATATTTTTCTGTATTTACTCAAGGTTTTGGTAGCATGAACAACCTACTTGGACTATCATCAATTTCTCATATCTTATGCTTTAATTGAGTATGTCTAATGGTACATTTTAGAAGGCTTGAGACAACAACCAGAGCACAGGCCTTTTACTTATATTTTAGTATATTTATTCAAGGGTTAAGTAACATGAACAACCTACCTGGACTATCATCAATTTCTCATATCTTATCCACTCATTGAGTATGTTTAATGGTATATTTTAGAAGGCTTGAGACCACAACCAAAGCATAGGCCTTGTACCAATATTTTTATGTTTTTATTCAAGGGTTTGGTAGCATGAACAACCTACGTGGACTATCATCAATTTCTCATATCTTATCCTTTCATTGAGTACGTTTAATGGTGCATTTTAGAAGGCTTGAGTCCACAAGCAGAGCACGGGCCTGGTACTGATATTTTCTATATTTATTCAAGGGTTTGGTAGCATGAAAAACCTACCTGGACTATCATAAATTTATCATATCTTATCCTTTCATTGAGTATGTTTAATGGTGCATTTTAGAAGGCTTGAGACCACAACCAGAGCATAGGCCTTGTATCGATAATTTTTTGTATTTATTCAAGGGTGTGGTAGCATGAACAACCTACCTGGACTATCATCAATTTTTTCATAGCTTATCCTTTTATTGAGTATGTTTAATGGTGCATTTTAGAAGGATTGAGACCACAACCAGAGCATAGGCCTTGTACCAATATTTTTTTGTATTTATTCAAGCGTTTGGTAACATGAACAACCTACCTAGACTATCATTAATTTCTCATATCTTATCCTTTCATTGAGTACATTTAATGGTGTATTTTAGAAGGCTTGAGACCACAACCAGAGGACAAAACTTGTATCGATTTTTTTTCAGTATTTATTCTAGGGTTTGGTATCATGAACAACCTACCTAGACTATCATCAATTTCTCATATCTTATCCTTTCATTAAGTACAATTAATGGTGGATTTTAGAAGGCTTGAGACCATAACCAGAGCACAAGCCTTGTACCAATATTTTTCTGTATTTATTCAAGGGTTTGGTAGCACGAAAAACCTACCTGGACTATCATCAATTTCTCATATCTTATCCTTTTATTGAGTATGTTTAATGGTGCATTTTAGAAGGCTTGAGACCACAACCAGAGCACAAGCCTTGTACCGATATTTTTTTGTATTTATTCAAGGTTTTGGTAGCATGAACAACCTACGTGGACTATCATCAGTTTATCATATCTTATCCTTTCATTGCATACATTTAATGGTGCATTTTAGAAGGCTTAAGACCACAACCAGAGCACAGGCCTTGTATTGATATTTTTCTATATTTATTCAAGGGTTTGGTAGTATGAACAACCTACCTGGACTATAATTTATTTCTCATATCTTTTCCTTTCATTGAGTATGTTTAATGGTGCATTTTAGAGGGCTTGAGACCACAACTAGAGCACAGGCCTTGTACCGGTATTTTTATGTATTTATTCAAGGGTTTGGTAGCATGAACAACCTACTTGGACTATCATCAATTTCTCATATCTTGTCCTTTCATTGAGTACATTTAATGGTGAATTTTAGAAGGCTTGATACCACAACCAGAGAATAGGCCTTGTACCGATATTTTTCTCTATGTATTGAAGTGTTCGATAGCATGAACAACCTACCTAGACTATCATGAATTTTTCATATCTTATCTTTTGATTGAGTATGTTTAATTGTGCATTTTAGAAGGTTTAAGACCACAACCAGAGCATAGGCCTTGTATCAATATTTTTATGTGTTTTTTCAAGGGTTTGGTAGCATGAACAACCTACCTGGACTATCATCAATTTCTCATATGTTATCCTTTGATTGAGTATGTTTAATGGTGCATTTTAGAAGGCCTGAGACCAAAACCATAGCATAGGCCTTGTACCGATATTTTTTTGTATTTATTCAAGGGTTTATTAGTATGAAAAACCTACCTGGACTATCATCAATTTCTCATATCTTATCCTTTTCTTGAGTATATTTAATAGTGCATTTTAGAGGGCTTGAGACCACGACCAGAGCATAGGCCTTGTACCAATATTTTTCTGTATTTATTTAAGGGTTTGGTAGCATGAACAACCTACCTCGACTATCATCAATTTCTCATATCTTATCCTTTGATTGAGTATGTTTAATGGTGCATTTTAGAAGGCTTGAGACCACAACCTGAGCACAGGCCTTGTACCGATATTTTTCTATATTTATTCAAGGGTTTGGTAAAATATTGTGTAATTTTAATTTGCTATTTGAAAATTTTGGAAATATTGTGTAATGTGAAAAATCTATTTGCACATTTTGTAAATATTTTGTGTAATTTTAAAATCTCCTTGGGAGTTTTGCAAATATTTGTGTAAATAAAGATATCAAAAGATGTTTGCATATGAAGTTTTGAAAATTTAAGATGGACAAAGAAAGAAAAAAGATCAAGAAAATTGAGAAAGTGTCGAGCGGGTGTTTGAATTTTGCCGAGTGGCATGAGCGTTGTATTTTTTTTGGTCCAGATGTTGGGTTTATCATTTTTTCTGCAATGGGAAAGCTCTTATAATATTCAATTCCTAGGTATTCTACCTCGTGTCTACTTTTATAGGGCTTATTTTTCATACATTAAAGGTAATGTTACGTCGTGACCCTTAAATTGGACAATAATCCTTTTGCCAAAATTCCAAGATCAAGTCTATTAATTGTTCAGGTTTTGTATCATGTGTATGAAATATGCCTTACAACAAGAAAAAGCTAGGAAAATGTCTCACTAAAAATGAAAACAAATCTAAATTTAGGGTTTTGCAAGAACATCAAGTTCCACAAAAAACAATCAACAACAATTCATAGCTTATTAAAGAGACAATGAACAATAAAAGAATCTAAACTTAGGATTTGGCAATAGAACATCAAGTCTCACAAAAAAATCAACTACAATTAATAGCTTAATTGAAGCGAAAATGCCTTTTACAATAGAAAAAATAGTTTGATTTATTAAGGTACTCAATGATAGTGTTAACATAATTATATGATTGGCTAAAAACCCCAAAACTTATAGTATCTTCAAGAATAAAATTAGCTAAGAAAATAGCTTGAATACATTGATTACTCACCAAAAGAAAAACTAAATAAAACTGCAATGTAAGTGCATGAAACTCAATTTTTGTTTTTGGATTTCACCATCAATCTTAGACACGTAGCTTCCTTAAGCATTATGTGTAAAGAATATATAATCACTCTATATTCTAGAAACTTACACAAGATGCTCTGTTTCAACAATGAATAAATTCAACAAACCCCAAAATAGGGCAGCGAACAAACATATAACAAAGATGGAGATATTCAAGCTTCTCTTCCTTCTATTAATCTTAAAATTAAATTCTACAACTAAAATAAACTTACAGCTATCTAGGACTACATACAAACTTCAACAGTGTCTGGAGCAATCACTGCTCAACAAGAAAATTAAAAAATAATTGCTGCTGCAATAAACAAGTCTCTGATAAAACAAAGGACTTACCAAAAACAAACTAATTTTCTGTTGGTGCAAATAACTTACTTCCAAGTTTGTTGAAAGAATGAATACATTCTTTGCTTTATAAAGTATTTGCTGTCCAAATAAGAAATCAGGTTTGAACTTATCTTTAAAAGTCCACATAAAATCAGATTTAAAGTTATCTCTAAAAAGAGTCTTCATAAAAACCTGATTTACACTTATCAGCAATAAACAGGGGAGAATTAAAAAAAAGTCAACAAAAGAGGCTCAAAGACAATCAGATTTTATTCTGAAAAATCAACACTCCCCCATTGTCATGAGCCAACAAAACAAGATCATGCTTGATCCAAATGAACTACTCCCAAATTTATCCTTAGGCACTCAAAACTTGCAATGCCCAATGGCTTGGTGAAAATGTCTGCTAGCTGCTGCTCTAACCTGCAAAACTCCATTTTTATTTCACCATTCTCAACTAATTCTCTAATAAAGTGATACCTAATTTCAATGTGCTTTCTTCTTCCATGAAACACAATATTTTTTGACAAAGCTATTGAGGAAATATTGTCACAAAATATTGTGGTTCCATCCTCTTGTTTTTGCTTCAATTCTACCAAGATCCTTCTCAGCCAAATAGCTTGACATGATACTACATTTGATGCTATATATTCAGCCTCTACTGTAGATTGAGAAACTATGGGTTGCTTCTTAGAATCCCATGAGATTACTCTTGAACCCATGTGAAAGACATATCCGGAAGTTCTCTTCCTATCATCCAAACTCTCTACCCAATCACTATATGTGTAACCAATCAATCCAGAATCATTTGCTATAGTATACAAAATACCATATCCCTTTGTGACATTTATACACCTTAGGATTCTCTTTCCCGCTTTCCAATGGGAGTCCTTTGGAGTTTCCATAAATCTAAAAATCAAAATTACTACATGCATTATGTCTGGTCTAGTTGTTGTCAAATACATCAAACTTCCAAACAAGCTTTTAAACAAAGTTGGATTCACATTGCTACTACAATCATTCTTTCTTATCTTTAGACCTACCATATTTGGTGTTGGGGCAGCCTTTCTATTCTACATTTTAAATCTCTCCAAAATTTAATTTGTATATATTTCTTGAGAGATAAAAATGCCATCATGCATTTGTTTTACTTCTATGCCTAGAAAATATCTCAAGAGACCTAAGTCTGACATTTCAAACTCTCTTTTCATGGCCTCTTTAAAATCAACAATGAGGAAATCATTATCCCCAGTAAAGATTAAATCATCAACATACAAGATAAAATTTAAAATATTACCATTTGATGCCTTGATGTAAAGAGTGGGCTCACCATCACTTTTGCAAAAGCCATTGCTCATCATATATGAGTCAATTAGGCTATACCATACCTGTGGAGCTTGCTTAAGCCCATAAAGAGCCTTCTTCAGCCCATACACTTTACCTTCATGACTCAGAACTTCATAACCAGGTGGTTGCTCCACATAAACCTGTTCTTTCAATACTCTATTCAAGAAGACAAATTTTACATCCATTTGATATACCTTCCATTTTTGCTGGGCTGCAATTGCTATGACAGCATGCATGGTTTCCATTCTAGCAACAAGGGGTGTAGGTTTCACCATAATCTCAACCAAACTTTTGTTTATACCCCTTGACCACCAATCGAGCCTTATGCCTATCTATTTTTTCTTCAGCATTGCTCTTGGTCTTGTAAACCCATTTAACTCCAATAATTTTCTTGTTGGGAGGTAAATTAGTGAGCTCCCAAGTTTCATTTATTTTTATTGCATCTATTTCCTCATTCATGGCCTTACACCATTTTTTTTCTTTTTCAGCGTCCTCAAAATAAATTGGATCACTATGAGAAAATAATGCAAAATTTATGTTTTTCTTAAATTTATTTTCATACCTTTCATCTTGGTAAATCTCCCTTAGACTCTTGGTCTTTTGTGGCACTAGGGAGGTGAGAGTGGGTTCGCTACTCTCAGTATTGTTGTTGTTGGTCTCTACCAGGACAATTTTCTGCCTTCTGGAGCCTTTTATATTTGATGTTATATTATCTCGTTGTTCATTAATATCATCATCTTCAGCAATAATAGGCACTTTACTTGAATTGTTTGATGATGTGTCCATCGAGCCATCCCATGACTCATTCTCAATGAACTCCACGTCTCTTGAAATGATGATCTTTTTGGTGATAGGGTTATATAATCTATATGCCTTTGAATCAAGATTGTATCCCACAAAGATAAAGTTCCCACCCTTGTCATCCAAATTTTTCCTTTGCTCCTTTGGCACGTGTGCATATGCTACACACCCAATCACTCTCAAGTGTTCAACCATCCATCTATGCTTTGCCCATGCTGCCAATGGAATATTATCACAGATTGCCTTTGTAGGAATTTTGTTTATCAAATAAACAGTTGTTGCTACATCATCTCCCCAATATTCAATTGGGAGTCCTTTTTCTTTCATCATACTTCTTGGCATCTCAACGATGGTCCTATTCTTTCTTTCAGCCACTCCATTTTGCTGTGGAGTATAACTGGCTGTTAGCTCCTTCTTTATGCCATTCTTCTTGCTAAATTTCACAAAAATATTGGAGGTATATCCCCCATCTATCTGACCTTACGACTTTAAGATAATGTCCACTTTCTTTTTCAGCCTAGGCTTTAAATTGTAAAAACTTATCAAAAGCTTCAGATTTATTTTGTATAAAATACTCCCATGTTCTATGACTGAAATCATCTATGAAGGTCATAAAATATGTACTCCCCCAAATGGAAGTGATTTTCATAGGGCCAACTAAATTGGTATGCACTAGCTCTAATGGTGCTCTTGCCCTTCTAGATTTTCCAGAATTTAAGAGAAGCCTATGTTTCTTGCCCAAAATGCAAGCCTCACACTTGCTACTAAACTCTTTAATACATGGCAAATTGTCTACCATTCTTTTCTTGGACAATAAATTTAAACCAACATAGCCAAGATGTTTATACCTTAAATTTCATAGCTTGGAGGGGTATTCAATCATGCTCTTGAAGGCTTATTGTTGTACTGATGTACATGCTTTCTTGGGAGATGCAACTATTGAAATTGAAGAGAAACACATTTCTACCTTCAATGGAAACATACGATTCTTTGTCATTTGGATTGCTACAACAATTTTCTTACTCCCATCCTTCTCATAAATGATGCATTGATCATTCTCAATCAGCACTTTATATCCATTTTGAATTTGTTGTCCAACACTCATCAACTTGTGCTTTATCCCTAGGGAAAAATAAACATTTTGAATTTCTTGTTTCTCACCTTGCTTGGTGCAGATCATAATAGATCCTTTGCCCACAATAGGAACAATTCCATTGTTCCCCATTCTAACTTCTGATTGTATAGGTTTACCAATGAAAGAAAAAAGACTTTCATTACCACTCATGTGGTTGTTGCAACCCCTGTCCAAATACTAGACTTTGGGGCTGCCTTCTTCACCAATATTGCACATGATGAAGGTTGTGGGATTATTTTCATTACCCACTTTCACATCAGCAATTTTTGCACTTTTCTTTGACTGATCACCTTGCTTTTTCCAACATTCACTTGCATAATGCCCAAATTTATGGCAATAATAGCACTCAACATTTCTCTTGTTTGAGTTACTATTCTTCTTGCCTCTTCTATATATATATATCATCAAACTTAGATTTTTTTTACCAAACATATGGTTCTCTATTCTACACATGTCAAAAAATAGTATTTTGTTTTTTTATTAAATATCATTTAGGATCGTTTACAAAGTTTTCTCAGAGGTACAATTTCATACTATTATCTACTCAACACCAAAGGATACATTATAGATACTACAACTAATCCACTTCAAGAGTCTATACATGAAAAATTACAAAAAGTTGTAGACTATATATGAAGATACAAAAAAATGCAGTATGTTTCGTTCTTTTAAGAAACATCTCTTTCCACCTAGGCTTAGCGACCCATAGGGCCATCAAACTAGACTAGTACCTTATTCTACTCAATATACTTTGTATGGATAATGTATCATTTTTTCTACATATAGAATGTTGCCCCGAATGGCTATGAGAGGGGTTGGATCATGTGGCTCATTTGTAATTGATGGTTGATGGATATTTTTCAAAATTTATATGCATGAGTTGCTATTTACCCTGATTGGAAAAAAAAGAAATAAAATTTGATTATTGATACATTCAAAACAAGTTATACTTGATGACATACACCTATGTCAAAAGTATATTTTTTGACATAAACATAATTAAATAATACTAAAGATGCTTGTGATTTAAAACCAAAACTTCTGGAAGGGATCTCTGATATGGATGTTATTGAGCAATGGAACTTTGTGTCTAAGCATAACCCATCTCCTTCTTCCCATGAGTTTGTGGTCTAGAGCTCCCCTCCACTTGGATGGTACAAAGTGAATTTCGATGGTGCGGCTAAAGGAAACCCTGACATTGTAAGACGTGGGTGTATTGTTAGAAATTCTGAAGGTATATGCACTGCTGGTTCTACAAACCCTATTGGTTCTCAAACTAGTCATGTGGCTGAAGCCATGGTGGCCCTCTATGCTTGCAAATTAGCTAAAACACAAAATTGCTTGAAACTATGGCTGGAAGGGGACTCCATGAATACAATAAATTGTATTAATGGAATTCACTCTTCTTCCTGGAATACGAGCCACATCATTGATTAGATAAAAAAATTTCTAGCTAGTTTCAAAGTCACTCACATCAGCCACGCCTTGAAAGAGTCGAACTATGTGGTAGACAACCTGGCAAATGAAGGTGCTTTTACTGATGACGTCAGAAATTGGCAAGGTAGTCAAGGATTAAAAAATGATATCCTAAATCTTCTAAGGTATGATCAAATCCACTATAAACCCAGATATATCCCTAATTATGATGACAAGAAAGGATAGTAATCAGAGTTGCCTCAAAATTGGGCTTCACATGCACGACAACAGATGCAACAATCATAACATTTATGGGAGAGGTGTTATCATTTATTTAAAAGGGCAGCATTTCCCCATTATTCACTTGCACAGCTTTCATCAAACTCATTTTGTGTAATTTCTTGGTACCTGGTTTATTGGCAAATTGGGTGGTAAGTTGAAACAGGAAGAACCCTCTATTTGAAAATGGAAAAAAGAAGTATAGGTCTGGAAGAGACTGCAGGAAGGAGGGGTCATGAATTATATGGAGAGACTCCATAGTTACGACATGGATATTTCTAAGGAATTTGTGGATAGCTCGAACAATGGAAAGGTAACTCTTTGTGGTAAGAGCTTCTGCATTTTAGAGAAAATCATTTCTAAAATCACGGGTCTTTGAATGTCCAGTTTGAAATATTATAAAGGTGGGGTTATGGCTAAAAATGCTGCTAGAATGTATCCTAAAACCTAGGAGGAAAGAGATTTACATGTTAAATAGTCAAGGTATTTTGTCCTTTGGTGCCATATGAAGCTCTTTTGGGCTAAAGTGGTAAAAGCTCTCATGCAATACATTACCCTCAATGGTCGGTATACTAGGGTTTATAACTTCCATTTTATGCTAGTTAACCATTTCTGCTATAATAGGAAAATCTCTTTCCCCTATTTTCTTCTAAAATATTTGGGTAATAGCATTATGGAAAATAGAAAGAATGCTGAGAATCTAATTCTCCATGATGGGCTAATTCTTTTGATCTATGAGTATGCCAAATTTAAGTTGCAGGATAACATCCAAGTCAAAGGTTCGAATAGGGGAAAGAAGGGAAAATGACCTATGGCTAAGGAGAGTAATACTTCTGTCAAAAAGAGAAAAGCTAAAGCTATTACTGGTGGGGTTGACCCTACTAAGATACTCATGGAGGAGGAGAGTATAAACATGGATAAAGAAACAGAGGATAAGGGGAAGGCAGAAAGAGGTGAAAAGGGTAAAGAGGCCAATTTTCTCTCTGAGAAAACTGGTATGGAAACAGGGGAGGATACATAATCTCTTGAGCAGAATATCTCTGGCTCCTTGGAGGAGATGGATAGCGATAGTAATGGCAGTTTTGAGTACATGGAAATGGAAGGACAGGAAGGTAACAAAATGTCGGAAGAGCCAAGAACCCTTGGTGAGGTCAGATCTAAGACCCCTAAGAAAAACAACAGTGCGTTGAGTTTGAAGACTTGAGAGAAGGTAAATCCTGATATTACTCCAATTCTGGTGAATTATGCCGAGTCTTAGTCTAATGAGGGTAAGCTTTCCAAAGATTCCCCTGAAAACTTAGTGGGTAATGTTACCGAAGGGAAAAATAAAAAAGATAATGAAAAATCCGGTGCTAGCCATGAGAATGAGACAGAGAAAAGTCAATAACCTTCTAGGTTTATGTAGGTTGTTAAAGAGAGGGCCAAGATGTATTATCAGTTGAACTCCTGGCATCTTGATGAAATTAGAGATATCAATGGTAGGTATGATGACCTCCAGGATAGAGTGAATAAGATTGCTATCCTGATGGCTGAACCAGTGAAAAGGGCTTCTAAGATCAATGATAATCAGGAGGAAGAAATGGATAAAAGACTGCTGGAGAAACTTGAACTAAAAATTAATGTAGTGGTTAACTTCCACCAGCGTACAACTGAAAGTTGCATTCAGAGTATTGAAGATACTCTTAGCCGTATGATGAAAAACAACTATGAAGGCATGAAGGTGTCTGATAGCAACTTAAGGGCACTTCTCTCTGTGTTGGATGGGAGCACTACTCCAATCACAGTGGATGATGATACTGCTATAGACCCCAGCATTGCTGGCCCAGGGACTCGTACTAGGGCGAGTGCAAAAAAGGTGAAATCGGGTAGCACAAAGGAAATTAAAGATCTCAGAGAGGCCATCGATAAATATAAAATGTGATGGAAGACTCTACTCAGATAATGGAAAAACAGACTTGACTAGTTTTTAGGGCTGGTTATCTATTTTGTCTGGTTCTCATTTTTTTAGCTGGTTGTAAGTGTTGGTGGGGTTTGTAATGTTTCATTTTTTTTCCCCTAGCTGATGTCTTTTGTTGTCCATTTGTTTTTTGTAATGTTGTTTCTTGCCTATCTTTAGCTTCTTTTGTACAAGGTTATTGTTCCCTTCAAAAACTGCTTTAACCTTAATCCAAAAACATTATGAAATAAAGTATTAACACTAGGTATTGGTTTTACAAATCTATATTTTATAAAATAGAATTTTATGCATTTAATAAAATAGTTATGTGAAATGACATAAGCACTACTTTTAAAAAATGTTATTTCTTATAAAAAAATAAGTTATTAAAAGATATCTAGGAAAATACATTATTTATTTTATCCTTTTAAAAATTTGTTCAAATATTATAGACACAATCTACAAATCACTGGATTGCTTCATTCTTCAATTTTAAAGGTATAGCTATTATAGGTGTCAAAAGCGAAGATTTAGTTCGAGATATTTATTTCAATGTCCTGGTTTGACTGAAAAATAGGAACAATTATTGTGGGGTGACCTTTCTATTATTTAGTATTTTATTATCTCTTTGTTTTTGTAAAAAAAATGATTCATATAGTATTTTTCTTATTCTAGATATATTTTATTAATAGTAGTCATTTTCATTAATATAAGTTAAAGCACACTATTTCGCCAAAACAATTACGGGGATACATGATGACCCCTTAACAGTCAAATGGGAAAAGCCTAAAAAGTGTAAAAAGTACACCCAAAGAGCATAGAGAGCCAACATTACAAATAAAACTGCTAAGTAGCTAAAGTAGTGGTCATGGGTGGTGGACGTAGATCTCAATAATCCTCATGACCCCACACATCATTAGCGACAGGGTTGGTGTTTGGGAGGGATCACCTTTCATCTTTTGACCAGAACATAATGGATTTCTTGAACCTTAAGAAAAGTGAACTCTCGCTCAATGAATACTAGGAGAAATTAACATAGTTACTAGAATGCGTCACTCTGTATATCGAAAGGATGAACAATTATGGGCCTTAACAATCATATAGGAGTAGTTGTAGATGTCCTTGGACCCAGTCCAATGAATGAAGTGTATGAGAAAGTAGGGAGGTAAGAGTAGAGGCTTAGGAAAGGTGATGATATTAGGGAAAAGAGTAAAAGAAAGGCCAAGTGGACACAATAGTCTCATCCCTTAAAGAAAATGTCAAAAAATATGACTTTGACAGTATCAATGATAAGGAGTACAAAGGGAACAAAGACGGTAACAAAGGGGACAATAAATGTTATAGCAATAAAAAAAAGGAAATAGAAAGTTTCAATAACCTGTACCTTGACCAAATTTGAGAATACCTTTGCCCATGGATGATAACCTTTATAAGCAGATTACTTTGCATATCATCTTAACATCCCCTGTTGATTTGTTGTAAGAAATTCAATCACAATTTTGTCATTAAAACTCTTCAAGTTTGTTTGCCAGAAGTCAAGGAAGACTGCAATATGAATGTGGACACATGTTTGCAAAGACTATTTCAAATAAACTACCCATTAGATTGAACAAGAACTGGTAAAGGTTCTCAGTATATCACGCTGGTACAAAAACTTGTAATTGATATGCTAAATTCATATCGTGCTCAGTGAATACTTTCAATGCGTCTTCCATTGTAGGCAATCATTATGACAGTACATGGTGAAGAAATGGCATCCGTTATAGCAGGTAAAATATATCCTAGAAACACGACAAACTGTCAGGTACAGCAGTTTTCATGGGGAAACTTTATAGACTCTTCCTTGTAATCGGGTGGCAACGAAGTTAGTAAACCATAAAGTCACCTGACATGGTGTAATGACTCAAAATCCACGTGCATACCCGATAATCTTTCCAAACAGGTTTAGCTAAGTTTTCGGGTTCGGTATGCTGTCGGGGCATTGACACTTCTTTGTACTATTGAAATAACGAATTCGGGGTTCAAAAGATTTATGTTTGCACGAATTTTCTGAAAACCAAGGAGTCCATGCATAGTCGTAAGATCAGGCTTCTCCGTATACTCCTGAGCCAAAAACAAATAGGTACAAGAGTTCAAATAATCTCCCAACTCAAGCACAATAAAGAAACTCTAACAAAATCAACAATCTAGAGTTATAATGGTTTTTGAGTCATATAAAGATCTTGTTTGATTTCAGCTGTAAATATCATACATTAATAACTGATTTCTAAGTAAAAAGTGATAAATAGTTAAAGTTGACTTACTTTTTGTAGGCTTAATTTTTTCCTTAGTGTGTGATGTTTAAGACTAGGTGTAATTCCTTTTGATCTTCCAACATGACCGACAACACATTCCTAATCCAAACCCTTGGCATCACTGCAATTTCTCGTTACAATATGATGCATCAAAGTGTGTTGGTAGAAAAATTAGTGTTGGATAGGCATGAAAATGAAGGATACATAGACAAGGAACCCGAATCATTGGACAATATTTACTTATACTATTTTATAGTGTTTTTATAAATTTCAAAGTTATATATGCACAAATCTTATGTTCAAAACTTAATAGAGTCGTGTTTCTTCAAGGTTTGTGAACCCATAAAACTCTCGACATGGTTCAGTTGTTCTGGTGTTCATGTTTTGTGCGACATCCCCAACATGGTACGTGGAACCATTCGAAAAGGCTGAAATGTCTTTTATGAAGATAAAATAGGAAGCATTGGCAGCATCCACAAACGATTCCAGACCTCTTTATTTCCCTAAACAGACATATCATAACACACCTGTTAAAAAGGTTTTTGAAACTTTCAAGCAAATGCAATCAAGCCAAAGTCTACAATCTCTATCGCCATCCTTGCTTGGGTTGCACTTGGAATCACAAACAAAGCACCTAAATTGTTCTGCAGAATGCCTTGTAAAGAAATCAACATCTCATGCTGCATGAAATGCTTCAAAATTTTGTTGAAAAAGGCTTTGGAAACTTCTGAGAATTTATTTAATGTAGGCATGGAACAAGTTCAATAACCTTTGTGAATATTCTCTCTTCTACGGCAAAGTGGGAGCATTGCAATGGTAGGGTCATGCCAATGAAAAGAAACAAAATGATTACAGGAAACAAACATATTAACAGGGCTAAGTGAAGACCACCAATCATAAAATTTAATTCTCATCCAGAAGAATGTGAAAATTCCTATTGCAGTCACTGATTATTAATCTCCTACTTCATAAAGATTATTTAACTGCTAAAAATAAATTTACAGCTGAATATCAAAAAATAACACAACTGCAACTTCACTAAAATACGGAAAGAAATAAGCAACACAAGGACACAATATTTTTGGACAATCATCCCTGGAAAAACCCCTAAGGGAAAACTAGTTCTATAGATGGAAAATATATTAATCTTCAGCAATATAAGAGTTACAAACGAATTCCTTGCCTCTTACTGGTAGAACTCCGACAAATTCCTAATATCTCACGTTGATATCGTACATTGCTATACCAATGCTATCACTGCGCCTCTTGCTAACACTGCAAGACTATTTTCTATCTCTGCAAATTCTTTTACAAAACTTGTTCCTCCAAATGACCCATGACCCCTTTATATACTACTCTCGTTGGAAAACCAATGGACGAGATTAATTCAAACCAACGGCTGAGATTAAAACAACTCAACAACTAATTAACTAATTTTGGCTATGAGGTGTCACCTAAAAAGAGCCACTATTAAATAACAATTATTTTTATCCTAACAATACTTGTTTGAGAAAAACAACCATTTTCTAATTCTAGGTCAGGAAGAACAACTATCCAAAACTACCCATAACTAATGATGTTATTTTTGGGTAAGGACGAAGAGTTGTCCTAGCTACCCATAATTAACACTCCCTCTTAGCAAGGAAGTTGTTCTGCACGACACCCATCTTATCTCTGAAGAAGATGAATTTTACCTTCCCAAATGCCTTTGTCAGAATGTCTACTACCTGTTCCTTTGTAGGTATGTACTGTAGCTAAACAATTCCCCTCTGTACAAAATCTCTGATGAAGTGATTCCTGATATCTATATGTTTAGATCTATCATGAAACACCAGATTCTCAGACAACTTGATGCAACTCTGATTATCGCAATGTATCATAGTAGTCTCAACCTTCTGATCAAACAAGGCCACTAGCAACTTCCGAAGCCATATAGCTTCACATGTTGCCATGCTAGCTGTTATGTATTCTACTTCTGATGAACTCAATGCCACAAATTTTTGCTTCCTGCTGAACCAAGAAATAACTCTTGATCCCAAGCTGAAACAACATCCTGAAGTACTCCTTTTATCCGTTGTACTACCTTCCCAATCTACGTCAGTATAGCCTATCAACTTGATACCTTCACCTCAAACATATCTTATCCCATACTCAACTGTACCATGAAGATAATGCAACACATGCTTAGTCGTTGTCCAATGCACTCTCTTTGGCTCCACCATGAACTAACTTAGAGAGTTTACTGCAAAGGCTATATCTAGCCTGGTGTTGACCAAATACATGAGCGAACCAATCAACTGCCTGTATAAGGTGGAATCAACATCCTTTTCCTTAGATGCATCTACCTTCCTCCAATTAGTGATCATGGGTGTAGACATGGCTTTGCAATCTTCCATCTTGAATCTCTTCAAGATTTCAATGCAATATTTCCCTTGACCAAGGAAAATCTCTCCATCAGTCT
>MU223390.1:616171-638673 GCA_018584345.1 Thuja plicata
AAGGAAAATCTCTCCATCAGTCTGCCACACCTCCATGCCTAGAAAGTAGTGCATAAGTCCCAAATCCTTCATCTTGAACTCTTCTACAAGGTCCCTCTTGCAATCCTCTATGAGCCCTAGCGCACCTGTAAGAAACAAGTCATCCACATATAGAACAAGAATGAGAACCTCACCCTCAACCACCAAGTAACTTAGAGGTTCACATCAACCTCACTCTTTACAAAGCCCATTTGCTGCAAGTATGTATCAATGTGCTCATACCATGCTCTAGGATCCTGCTTGAGTTCGTATAAGGATTTCTTTAATCTGCACACATGGGTCTCTTTGCTGTGTGCTACAAATCCTTCTGCTTGTTCTATGTATACCTCCTCCAATTCTCCATTAAGGAATGTTGTCTTGACATCCATTTGATGTATATGCCATCCCATCTAAACTACAAATGAGATTACAGTTCGTATAGAAGTATACATGGCCACTGGAGTGAATGTCTCCTCATAGTCTATTCCGTCCTTCTGAGAGAACCCCTTGGCCACAAACCTCGCCTTATATTTCTCGATGCTACCATCTGCACCGTGCTTTATCTTGAAGATCCAACGCAATCCAAAAATTTCTCTATCAGTTGGTCTAGGCACTACCTCCCATACATCATTCTACATTATTGAGTTATATTCCTCAACCATAGCATCTCACCATACCTGATGCTTTGCAGCTTCTTGATAGCTGGAAGGTTCACTATCTACCAACTGGCTGACTAATGCCACATAGTCATTGAACTTGTCTGGTTGTCTCCTCTGTCTTGTACTCTTCCTAGGAGCTCCCATAGACTCCTGAGTATCCCTTTTTGTGTCTTGAACCTTATTGTTACTACTACCAACTATAGAGGATGAAACATCAACATATATATCATCTAGATGCATATCCTGCTGCACAAGTTGCTCCATACTCTGTGAATCTTCACCACTTGAGTCTATACTTTTACTAGTAAGTGTACTTGAGCATTTCTATCCTTGACTTGGACTTGGAGCTTTCATTGGCTGCTCACTTTGATCATCTGCTGGCAAATCTCTGGACCTTCTAAACGCCTTGTCCTCCATGAACTTGACATCACGTATGACAATAATTCTTATGGTCCCTAGAATGAACATCCTATATGCCTTTGAAGTTTCACTATACCCAACAAATTACCCCTTCTCTACAGTCTGATCTAACTTGGTATGTGTGTCTCCAGGAATAAGACAATATGCCAAACTCCCAAATATCCTGAAGTGACCAACATCTGGCTTCTTCCCTATGAAAGCCTCCTTTGGTGTCATTTTCCCTAGTACCTTGTGTAGAACCCTATTCTAAATGTAGAATTTTGTACTACATGCTTCTACCCATAAGTAGTGGGGCATGTCCTAGTCATGTAGCATAGCCCTTGCTACCTCTGATATAGAACGGTTCTTCTTCTCAGCAACTCCATTCTGATGTGGATTGTAAGGAACAATCCACTCTCTCTTGATTCCTTCTCTGGTACAGAAATCTTGGAAGTCATTTCCTTTGTACTCGCCTCCATTATCTGACTGAAGAACCTTTATCTTCCTTCCTGTTGAGTTCTCCACAAGAGCCTTGAACTCTTGGAAGTGACTGAAAACCTCATCCTTGGTCTTCAAGAAGTATATCCAGGTCTTCCTGGAGAAATCATCAATAAAGGTAACATAACACTCATATCCTCTGAGAGACTTTGTCGACATTGGTCCACATACATATGAATGTACTAGATCAAGAACACTTGTAGATCTGGTGTCACTCCTGGGAAAAGATGCTTTTGCAAACTTTCCCAACACACATTCCTTACATACATCATCATGCTCTGTGCTCACCTCTGGAACACCTGTAACTGTCTCATGAAGCAATCTAAGTGCTCCATGATGAATATGGCCCATCCTCCTATGCCATAGCTCTCTAAGATCTCTAGGGTTATTGCTGCTCATGAGTGCCTTAGGAGTATCAAACTACAACCTATAAAAGCGACTACTCCTAACTCCAATAGATATGGGTGATTTCCAATCTTTATGCTTAATCAAAACATGCATCCCTCTAAAGAGAACATTATACCCTTTATCCTGAAGGATAGATACAGAAACCAAATTCATACCTAAGCCTGGCACATGTAACACATCATGAAGAGGAATTACCTTTCCATTCTCCCTCTGAAACTGAACAGTCCCTTTCCCAAATGAGTTGAGCTTGGACAATTTTCCCATAGAAATCTTGATACTGGTGTTCTACTCCTTGTAGCTAGAAAAGTATTCTCTAACTCCTGTCATATGACATGATGCTCCATTGTCTATATACCAGACACTCTATGAGGTTGAGCTAATCATACAAGTTATGAGTGCAAATTCATCCTCCAATATACTAGAGAGCTCCTCTGCACTTGTTGAAGCCGCCACCTGGTTCTTGCCCTTCTTATCTTTCTTTCTTTGTGGGCAATCGCTGATATAGTGGCCAAACTCATGACAACCAAAGCACTTGACCTTAGATAGGTCCTTCTTCTTCTTATCACTTTGTAAATTTTCTCCTTTGCTAGATCCCTTCTTTGCTTTCCCCTTTCCCGCTAGGGCAACATTTTCTTGTTCCACCTCACTTTTTTGACTCTTGTTGTTGGCTCCATTGACAAGACTTAGTCTAAGCTCCTCCTGAGTGAAATCACTCCATAGTCGATCCCAACTAGGTAAGGTTTCTTGTCCATTAATAAATTGAACAAAGACATCCCACTACTTATTAAACCCATTTAGGGCTATTATTACTACCTCATCTTCATCTGGCTTATCTCCAACAGCTGCTAACTCTGCCTTGACAAGTCCAAGCCTGGTGAGGTAACTTGTAACATCTTCTCCCTTGTTCATCCAAGTATTCCTCAAATTTTCTTTGAAAATAAGCTTCCTGTTAGTTGTAGCATTCTGGTACAGATTCAGAATAGCATCCCACATCTTCTTCGTTGTATCTAACTCTATGATATGTGGAACAATATGGTCCTTGACACCATCAAGGATTATCCTCGTCGCCTTGGCATCATCCTTCTTGTATGTTACAAGTAGTACTAGATATGTATGTATAACTACAGTATTGGTAACATATTCTTTTATACCATTCTCTTCCAGCAATAATTTTTTTTTGGCTTTCTAGACACCAAAATGTGAGGCACCATCCAATCTATCCTGATGTCTCAAACCAGTTGAAGCCATCTTAAGGGATTAAAGCAATAATAATTAAAAGAGATCAAAGTAGGTTATAAAAACCCTCAATTTATTTCCTAGGGAAAACCTTTTCTTCCCTTAACTCAACTCTGATACCATGTTAAAATTCCTATTGCAGTCATTGATTATTAATCTCCTATTTCATAAAGATTATTTAACTGCTGAAAATAAATTTACAGTTGAATATCCAAAAATAACACAAATGCAACTTCACTAAAATACAGAAAGAAATAAGAAACACAAGGACACGATATTTTTGGAAAATCATCCCTAGAAAAACCCCTAAGGGAAAACCAGTTCTACAGATGGGAAATATATAAATCTTTAGCAATATAAGAGTTACAAAAGAATTCCTTGCCTCTTACTGGAAGAACTCTGACAAACTCCTAATATCTCCCGCTGATATCCTCCACTGCTATACCAACACTATCGCTACGCCTCTTGCTAACACTGCAAGACTATTTGCTATCGCTGCAAATTCTTCTCAAAAACATGTTCCTCCAAATGACCCATGACCCCTTTTTATACTAATCTCGTTGGAAAACCAACGACCGAGATTAATTGAAAGCAATGGTTGAGATTAAAACAACTCAACAACCAATTAAAAATTTTTGGCTATGAGGTTTCACCTAAAAGAGCCACTATTAAATAACAATTATTTTTATCCTAACAATACTTGTTTGACAAAAACAACCATTTTCTAACTCTAGGTCAGGACGAACAGCTGTCCAAAACTACCCATAACTAATGCTGTTATTTCTAGGTAAGGACGAACAACTGTCCAAGCTACCCATAATTAACAAAGAAGATTTTCTTGAGGAGGATTATGATGTAGTTTTGCACTCCCGAATCATAGATATCCTTCAGGATTATTATATCATCAAATGACTTGAGCATGCATACAAGTCCCCTCAATTTGGTTCTCTTTCTTAATAGCCGCAGTGGATCTCGAAGCTCACACTAAATAGTTTTATCATTTCATTTGCAAAACCTTTGTTAAAAATTTGAACGTTGCAGTAGTAACTCTAAGATGAATGTGGTTTTCCCTTTGAGCATTCAAAAAGGGGAAAATAACCTTGTCACCCACAAATATGTAGTTGACATTGAAGATAATATTTTCAAATAAAAAAAGGTCTATGAGATTATGAGAAATTGTCAAAATATTAGAAGAATATATTTTATCTCCTAGTAATAAGCTTAGTTTGTTGAATATAGAGGAGGATGCCATTTCAAAATCTATGGAGAATATACTTAATAGTGGAATGACTTTCTCAAAGAGTCAAAGTAATGTAAATATCGGCAAGCCTCTTTAGATGGAATGAGGAAAGAATAGTATTTTGATCAAAGCATATCTTTACAATTATGCATGGGAGATTATTTTATTAAGTTACGTTTAATAAAATTTTCAGATTTTAGGAGAATATCAAGAGACAATCCTCCCCCAAGAAATAGTTATGAAACTGAAGGGGCTCTTGGGAAAAGATGCTCGTTAAATATATAATCAAAGAAGACATTTAAAGAGTGATCTGAAATAATGAAGCTTATGTTGGGAAAGAGGAGATATTTTATGATTTTTCGCATCGTAAAAGGGGAATATCAGTGTTTTCCTTTGGAGGAAATATGATGCTTTGTATAGACATATAGTCTTTGAACTCTATAATTTTCTCTTGGAAATGAAGGGGAACTTCTGAAGGTTTGCATTTATTTATTTATTTTCTGTGGCTATTAATTTCTTATGTCAATTGAAGTCATTTTTGGATAACTTCATCTGTTACAATAGATTAAGGGTGTACTTATTTATGAACTTTGAGTCTTGAATATTTGTTCAATCTTAGAAGAATTTTTGTTATTCTCCTAATCATTTTTTGAGTGTATCATGTGGTGAAATTTGTATCATTTACCTTTATTTCTCTTTCATTATAAATCTATAATTCACATATGTATCATGCCTATGCTCAGGTGTTAGATTACCTTTTTCACTTTCTAGTTAAAAGTATAGCCCAAAAACCCAAAACACATCATAAGAGGGAGTTGTACTTCTAAAATTTGAAGAAAGATCTGCCATTCAATGAGGATCTCTCCAACTGTTGGTTTCTAGTTTGTCTTTCATTTTGGACATAATGAGTCATTTTTTAAAATTTATTTTAGAAGGACAAATCTACAAACTAATAGATTTTTCACGAATCTATTGGGGAATGAACGATCTATGTTTTGTTCTCTCAGAAATTTTAAAGTGGCTCTTGGAGGATGGAGGTTGGCGACTCTATGTTTCATGCAAAGATCTCTTTGGTAGATGAATTCTAGTTTATGTTATGGCTTTGATTGCAACCCAATCATAGGGAGCTTAGATTGGACTCTTAGCTTTTCCCCAATACACAACTTTTCTTGAAAGACCAAGAAAATACTTTCCAAAGTTTATTGTCAATAGGGTACAAGATCCTGATGAACATATTAAAGAATTTATTGTTGCCTATTGAATTCTAGGAGTTCAACAAGATGTGTTTACAGGATTTTTTGTTGAAGTCCTCATTAGAAGTGCAACATAATGGTTTTAAAATTTAGGTTTGTTGGAATATTTAAACCTATGATTGATACATAAGAATTGTTGCTTAGTTTTTTTCCAATGAAAAAGAAAGAGGGTGGACCTATTAGAGATTTTTTTGAAATATTTAATTAGTATTTCTTAAAGATTCCCCAAGATTATCAATCAACTGAAAAATAATCAATTATGTGTATTCATCATTGCATTACATAGTGAAGTTAAATTCTTGTTGAAACGTAAAAGGGTGCAAGATCTGAAAGATGCAAAGAAAGAAGCTGTTGAAATAGAAGATAATGTGATCATATTTGGAAATAAATGCACAAATAAATGTACCACAAAAGTTCCAAAATAAAAAATTCTCTTCCAAAAATAGAACTTTTATGCAAAAAAGAAACATTTTCAAAAGAATCTTATTACAAAAAGAGAAAATTCAATGTCTCCTGCATCCTCTTGTCAAAACCTAATAGTTATTAATAGATTAGACATCCAAGCATCTTCTATGACTGAGGCTAGAACATCTGACATTGTAGGAATTCATTATCTATATGTTGATAAAGCTAACCACTTTGGAAATGCAAATAATCATTTCACTCAACCAAAAACTTTGGAAACTTGCGCACCTACAACCACTATTGAACAAAATTTTGATTGCACAAATGATCAAGAATTAAACAAATTTTTTCTAGAGAAATCCTCTTCTTTAGATTTTGAATCTTTCACATTTGGAAGTTTGTATGCAGTTTCAACATATAATTTTAACCAAGAAAACATGAAACTATAGCATAAAGGAGAAATGTGTAGTTACTAACAACTAGAGGGTGTATCTCATGATGACATACAAAAAAATTATGAGTCATTTCAATTCATTTACAACCATAATAATGAAGAACTTGTTGGTGCTTAAAACTGTTACGCTACAAAAAAGCAACCAATATATATTAAGACTAATGTTAGGAGTGGTTAGCTCCAAGTATGAAAGCTCTGTAAGATAACTGGACCAACTATAGGGACAAGACTGCCCTCTGCACTTTTGGCTCTGCAAAACCAAGGTGGGCACACCTAATCAGACTAAAATCAACTCTTTACAATACCTTCTACTTCTGGATTTGAACAAAAAATGAATGGTAAGTAAGTACTAAAGGCCAACCTAGCATTCATTGACTCTCCACTACCTTGGTTGAATAACAACAACAATGACTGCAAATGTAAAGAATTATGGTACTGAGTTTGATTAATTTTTTAGGGAAAGAACATATCCAAACCACTTCAGATATATATCTCATTAGAAATACTGATTTTAGATAAGTGCCTTATCCATTGGGAAAAATCCTAAATACAATATTGAAGCTAAAACACCTTATTGGTAAAGATTCAAAGCCATAAACAAAAGAACTCTTAGACCAGACACTACAATATCCTCAAATAGATATCTAGGTAGAATCAATGTAATATCCAAAGCATTTTAATTTGATCTAAGATCAAAGACTTATGGAATACACATATGCATAAGCATGACTTATACAATAAGCCATAAAACTTACAATTCATAGAGATATCACAAAGGAGAGACTTAAAACCTGAGAATACTTATATTGAGTATGATGAAATATTACTTCTACAACAATATGACAAGGAAATACACAGTAGAATAATATGCAAAAGATTAAAGAAATTTTAATTCTACCTTAATACAATCTGAAAATACATCTCTTATATCCTAGACTAGAAACAAGTATAAGCTTAATGCTTTCTACTCTCCCAATTCTCCAGCCCTTACTAAATGGTCTTGAATATTATTTTATAGGAATATGAATTCTAGAAGATTCATACCATTTCGGGTTAGGCTTTACAACCAATCATGTCAAGCATTTGGTTCTGTTGTCAAGTTGAAAACCCTATCTCTCTTCAATTTGTGCAATCTAATATGATCTGCAATCAATTTTCCCTAATCCATGGATGTGAGACCAGTATCTTGAGGTGCAAAACATTCCAAGGCATGACCTAGAGAATATCTCACATAAATGTAGGAGAGACCAGGTGTCGTTAATAGAAATTATCCTCTAATATAAAACCTTGATCTATCAAGTCTGGATATAAATGCATCTCAGCATATCAGATTTCAACCCCTCTGGTCTTCAACAACTATTCAGAATCGATCTATAGGATCAGATCACAACATTTATAGCTCTGAGATAAAATATCGGTCAACTGCCATGAAACCCTCTGAGTCAAATATTTTAAATATTTAAATTATAGTTATAATGGTCACAGGTCGCGTGGTACAGACTTGGATGGATCAGATTGAACCTCTGCATATCTTTAAAACATATGTGTTGATTCCTTCAAATTACCTGGGCTCAAAATCTGAATAGATACATGGCAGGAAGGTGGAATGCCTTAATGAGTAGATCACGATCACTTTATCTTTGAGACTTTACATCATCCGTTGGATCAAAATTGACTTGACTGGTCCTTTACATTCCATAACTTAGAAACCTTGGTCCAACTAACCTCCACATGGACATTTACTATTAGCTATGAGAAATCTTGTTGTCTTCTAACCTGTGCTAACCGGGCTTGACACATGTTAAATAGGTGCAATGCCTTGATCACTAATAATCTTGCATCTCTTCATTGAGGCTTCACATCGTCTATTGGATTAAATATGACTTGACAACACTTTAACTTTGTTACCCTGTCACTGATCCAGACTCACTGTGGACACATGCCGGATAGGCATAATTCCTTAATGGTTAGATCATAAACATCTTCTTCATAAGGATTTACGCCAACCGCATAATCTATCAAGAATTTCCTGCGCTTTAATTCATCTTTTGTCCTCGGTGTTTAACCATTCATTAACCTGCACTATAACTAAATGGCTTTATTTGGAGATTGCGCGACTGTGTAATCTCCAAGTCGTTGAAAACTTTGACTAACCCTAGATTTATTTTTAAATCACACATAGACCATAGGATCAACATTACATTGACGGTTCAGATTTGATCTTGGATAATCCATCTTTTCTTAACTTGACCAAGGCTCTATCTAGAGATTGTGTGACTAAAGGAAAAACATAACCTCGACAACTTAACCCTAACTCGAGTCAAATCTGGAGATTACGCGACAAAGAGACATCACTGAATAACTTTACCTGATCTAGAAAACCATGGGTTCATTATGATATTACACAACTGAAGAGATCTTCAAGTCACTAGAACATTTCTTAACCCTTGAGTTTATTTTGAGATCACGTGCAAGTCACACAATCAACACAAGGACAAAAGAAGACCAATGGTCTACGCTAAGTCTTTAAATATTTTTGTACTTGACCATTTCATTGTGATATCTAGCACAAACCACACATTTATAACAATATTGATGACCCTCATTTAGTCTCAAAACATTTTACTTAACCCTGAGTCCATGTGGAGATCTCGCGACCAAGCAAAAAAGTAAACCATGTCTTAACCCAAGGTCTTTCTTGAGATTGTGAGACAATGTAATCTCTGAGTTGCTAATTTTAAATACTTGACTCATGGTTAAATTCAAGATCACATGCCATCCACAGGATTAGATATTGATCAATGGCCTATACGTAATCTCCCAATGAAAACAACATTTTCCATATCGTTTGGAGTTGAGGAGATACAAGCCCACGCCAAGTCACTAGAAGGAAAGGAATATTTGGTTTTGATTACGCACTAAGAGATAGACTCAAAAATGATAAAGTGCACATGGGAGTTGCTAGGACTTAAGTGACTCAAAAAATTAACATGAAAATAGAACAAGTCTTGAAGGGTTTAGGGCTTAAGCCAAATTTTGACACAACAAGACTTGGGGTTTATCTAGAGGCTAGAAAAAAGATTGCAGAGACAAGAGGAAAGAGCTTGGAACCATGAAAAAATTACAAGTGCTAACAGAACTATTTGAGCGCAAATGTTTCAAAAATTATGAAGATGCTAGAAAATAAGTTAAAGGTAATGAATCATTTATCACTAACACAATATCTTACATGCAATCTAATTTTGTGAGATTCAAATTCAGTGATGAAAGGTGTAAAGACAAGTTGTACTTAGAAGAGTTAAATAGTTATCTGATACTGGAAGCTTTTCATTTTGATGGTGACATTATGCCAATTTTATCTCATAAGCAATCACGTGAGATATGTAATAAAGAGGAAAATATTGAAATGAGGGGCAAGTTGATGGCTGAAGCAAGTGAATTCGATGGTGCATGTTTTGTGGGAAAGTATTCAAATGATTCAAAATCAAATAAGAATGTTTTTGTTGTTGGTGTACAATTCCACTAAGAGTGGGGTGAATTGTGGTATATTAATTTTAAAAACTATTGAGTAAGACTTTCTCAACCTTGAACATATAAAATGCAAGTTTAAAGACAGTTCCATTATCATAAGATGCATCATACATGTGAAGCTATCAAACTTAATTGAACATGAAGAACATAAGGAAATCATTGAAGCTAAATATATCATATAAACTAAATTACTGAAAGATGCATAAGACTGAATATTCAAACACATAGACCAAGCAAATAACATATAATGAGAAATCATAACATAGTAATTTCATGAGTGGAAAACCCTCATAGGGATGAAAAACCACTCACAAAAATGCCTCACTGGCTTTATCAAGAATGTCTCACTAGGAAAGCCTCATTGGCTACATATAATACCCCATTGGCTTTTATTTTCAAACTCAATGATGAAAATGCCTCACTGGCAAAAGTCACAACATAGTTCACAATAGAGTTCAAATTATAAAACTAGAGAGTTTCATCGCTATGTCAATTCACAATATTTCTTGAATATCTCATTGCTTGCTATTCATATACAAAAATATGCATGTAATTCCAACATGACCATATTGTGCATATGATACATGAGTATATAACGATATAACCAAATTTCATTATACAGAATAATTCATAAACCTCAAAGTATATAATGAAACCCTTTCACAAATATATTTTTTAATTAACCCAAGCCTTTTCTCTTACACAAAAATCATAATAAAACCCTTTCACAAATCTTTAAATTGTAAAGCATGCATTCTCTACTACATACTTTGTGACTAAGTCACATCTTTATAATCTTTCAATATCTTCAATAAAAAAATGAAACCAAAGTTGTTACAACTAACTACAATTTCATTTATGAAGTATAACCATCAAGAATAATCATAATTAATTCAACTTTTGTTTAAACAATCATTTTTCCAAAACAAACAAATGTAGTTTTTTACCCTTAATCAATGATAAGAGAAACAAAATGGAATTAACAGCTAACTCTCATCCTGTTAAAAAAGTAATTCCAATGCTTGCAAACACATGTTTAGGAATCAACATTGAAATATGATATAAATTGCATAAAGGAAAGTAATATAAAGGAAAATTAGTGATTTAGGTCTTGTATGAAACCCTCATGAATGAATGTAATAATCAATCAAATCCATGAAGATGCTTGAATTTTATTGGAATCCAAAGAGTTGACCTTGGAATGGGATGTAAGATCAAGGATTCCTTCACAAATGCATGGATCTATGATTTCCACTCCTAGATCTTGAATGTAGATATGCTTGATAACTACACGAAGAGAGAGATTGTTGGCAAGTGATGCATTTATTGAGTGATATGATACACTTGAGGGTTTTCATTTGTTGAAAAAACATCTAGAATGATGATCGATTGAAGTCATTTATAGTTGGATATACAGATAGAAAAATGACTAAGTACATAAATCAGAAATACAGAGTATAACGGTATAGTTTTCAAAAGTGAAAACAATATATGATGCATAGGGACATGTGATCTTAGAGGAAGACATTTTGGAGTATGTATGACCTTCTAGTAAGCTCGCTTGAGTTTATGTGTTGATCGAAGTGAGTTACAATGTTTTGAAGTCAATGCGAAGACAAAGGAATAGAGATATAGAGTAGGTGAACAATCACAATGATTGAGGGAGTATGTCGTGGGCTCATAGAGTGCTAAGTTGGATTGTGATTGTGGATTACCTATTATTTGGTAGTATAACATTGCTGAATTTGTATTTAATCTTTAAGTATATATTAATTCTATTTTGTAATGTAATAGAGAGCCGACTAAATGATGATATATATATATATATATATATATATATATATATATATATATATATGAAGAGATTTTTGTAAAGCAAAGTATGTAAGAGATGATATGATATGAAGCAGATAGAATTCATGGATGCATTGTGATGTAAGACAGGTGTGAGCTATAACTAGAGCTATCTAAGAATAGTGTGTTAGGAATAACAGTCCACAAGACAACTAAGAGGGGGGGTGAGTCAGTTGTGACATAGATTATTAAAATTTAAACATTATAAACCAAATCTATAAATGTAAATGATAAAACAATAAATGCCAACACAATAGCACAATATTTGTTGTCGAGGAAACCCTATTACAGGTAAAACCCCGGTGGGAATTAACACCCCCAAATAATTTACTGAGAGTATAGTATCCCTGTTAAAAGATTTAGCCCTATTAGGAGCTTGTTACAACATTACAGTACATAGTCCCTGTTAGGAGTCAAATGAAATAATAAGCTCACTACCAAGGAACACTTCCCAAAGAAGGTTAAAGCCACCCTCAAGGATTTCAATTCGAACAAGTGTATAAAGAAAATAAACAATCCAACGAAATGTCTGATAGCAATTGCCTTTGCTTGGTCAGTTCCAACAAAGTACTCTTCTCATAAACTATGCTCTACATCCAACAACCAAACAAGCCTTGCAGCTTTCACTTCTCATTTCTTTCAATCTCTGTCACATAGTTTCAAAAGAAAAGATCACTCATATATACCCTCTTACAATAATTCCTTAGGTCAACCAGTTAAGCTTTCCTAATACACAAATAATTAATTAGGTCAGCCAATTAAGGATTTCCAATATATAAATAATTATTTGACCCCTTTCTAAGATACACATGGTACCTATAAAAATTAAACATCATTTAAAATCCATCAATTATGCTTCTAGATCTGCAATCCATTCTTACATTTCATTTTACACGCTACAAGTCTAAAGTCGGCCAACAAATAGGTCTCCTTCAGAATACACACCATGGCTGATGTCACCAGTACCCAAACCACAATAGAACTCAACCCATTATGCCAACATATGTTGGTTGTCAACCAATATGCTTGCATCATCTAAAATATCTTCACTAGAAGGATATACCAGAAACACAAAGACCTGCTCTATCCAAAATCACAGTTACAGTCTAGAAACCAATCTTCACCAAATCAACTGTAACATCATCAATATGAAACGTAAAACCAAGCAACCTTAGGAATAAGGTCAACACACATCCTTATCATAAATCCAACTTTGATCATTATGAATCATCCGTACGGTGTCCGTACACTTCTACTAGTCAAGTAGCTAGTCTATCCTCTCCAAAGAAATAAATGTTGACATTAGTGACAAAACATGAATATCAACAACATGATTAGTAACCAAAACTGATATTATCCAACAATCTCCCCCTTTGGCATTGATGGAAACATATGGGAAAATCCATATGCATCAACCCAAAAGTACTCTCTCTCAATATCCTTAACAAAAATCTCTCAAAATAGTAGGGATTTTCACATATATTCCTTCCCCCTTTGGCAACAATGGAAAAGGGTGTCATAACTCATCTATAGTCTTATGTAAGGTGTAGCTTTTTCAAATCTTCATGTCCATCAACCAGGTGCAAGATCACCCAAATGTACTCCATAGTGTTCTACTGCGATCACTCCCCCTAAGGAGTAGATCCATACATAAAGTCCAGAGAATGATATATCTGTGAGATCCATTGGACTGATTGACATCTGCATTACTTAATTACCACTGGGAGGGGCTACCACCCCAAGGAAACCACTGAGTTATTGAAAAGCATATTTTGGAAAAGGTTTACTAAATATATCTTCTATCTATTCCTTTGTGCTAATATACTCTAGTTTAATCTCTTTATCTGCTACCTCTTCCATCAAGAAATGATACTTGATAGAAATATGTTTAGTCTTTGAATGCATTATAGGATTCTTTGACATATTCACTATGCTAGTGTTATCATAATGGATAACCACTGGTTCTTTGAAAATTATTCCAATGTCCTTCATCGTTTGTTTTATCCAAACAACTTTTGTACAGTTTATTGCAGCAACAACATACTCTGACTCAGCAGTAGATTGAGAAATACAATTCTGCTTCTTGCTCAACCAAGAAACCAATCTTTTCCAAGGAAAAATACACCACCACTTGTACTTTTCCTATCATCCATATTACCTTCCCAATCAACATCAGTATAAGCCTGCAAAGTAAAATCTTCTAATTTTTCATACCACAGCCCATATTCTATTGTCCCTCAAATATCTAAAAATTCTTTTCACAGAAAAAAAATGTGTCTCTTTAGGATCTGCCTGATATCTAGCCACAATTCCAACTGCATTGGTAAAATATGGTCAAGTGTGAGTTAGATATTATAGACCTCCAATCATTGATCTGTACTTTGTCCAAACAAAACTTTGAGTCTCATCACTATTAGTCAGTTTGTTTCCAGTCACCATAGGTGTCCCAATAGTTTTACAATCTTCCATTCCAAAAATTTTCAACATTTCCTTAAGATACTTGGTCTGAGATATAAAAATGTCATTCTTACTCTGATTAATTTTCAAACCAAGAAAAAATTTCATCTCACCAATCATTGACTTCTCGAATTCATTTTCCATTTCTTTAGAAAACTTCTTACTCATGTTATCATTGCCTCCAAAAATGATATCATCCAATAATGAATTAAATGCTTCAAACTTCACTCTAGGAAATACAACCCTCATCATAATAGAAAGCAGAAAGAATGCAATCAGAACAAAAATTACACTAAACCTTTCACCATAGTATGATCTTGTTTGTGTAGGACCACATAGATTTGTATGCACCAGATCCAACTTCCTATTTGCTGAATAAGCTTTTCTTTTGAAAGTGCTTCTACTATGCTTCCCCATAACACACTCTCTACACATAGTGTTAGATGGATTTACAATGTTAGGTAGATCTCTTACTTATTTTGTCATACTTGCCTTCACAATATTATCAAAGTCAACATGACAAAATCTTATGTGCCATAACCAATTGTCATTAACCTTCACAATAAAACAAGAAGCTTAAGATGTGTTCAATTCAAATACATTACCTCTAGATTTAGTACCAGATTCAATCAAGTCTCCTACTTTACTTATGATAGAGCATTTCCCATCAATGAATTTCAATTGATAACCCTTGTCTACTAACTATCCAACACTCAAAAAATTATTCTTAAGTCCATCAACAAGTAATACATTGTCAGTGTTAGTCTTTCCATACAAAGAAATAGATCCAACTCCAATAATAAGCTTAGGAGTATTGTCACCAGATCTAACAACACCACCATCATGTCTTTTCAAACTCACAAACTAGTTTTTATCTCCAGTCATATGGTGTGAACAACCACTGTCTATAACCCATTTAGATTTCTTTTCAACTCGGAATACTAAGGCTTTTTCTTCATGTATAGGTTCATCATCCTTAATAGAAATAAATCCAATTTCATCATAGTCATCATCATCATCATCATCATCATCATCATCATCATCATCATCATCATCATCATCATCAGATATACCCTCACTAGCATAGTAAAATTCCTTGTCTTTTGAATACTTAGACTTGAAAAACTTAGGTTTGTGCTTTGGAACTCTTGTAGTACATCTAGATGAAAAATGACCAATCTTGTTACATGAAAAACATTTCAAAGGTAATTTTCCTTCAAACTTTCCCTTACCTCTCTTTTCTCTTCTAGAAATCAGTGCCACAACTTCATCTAGATTTATTTCTTCTTCTTATATATGTTCCCATTCATCTACATAGGCTCCAAGTTCTTCTCTTAGATCATTATTATTGGTGCTTGCATTTCCAGATAAGGTCTTTTTGTTCTTGTGCATGGTTGCCTTGAATGCTGACTCAACTTTAGGTAAAGTGTCTCCCAATTCTGTGACCTCAAATGTAGTTAACTTTCCAATAAAAATCTCTCTGGGAAAGTTAAGTGTCAAAGGTATAATCTCCTCCATATCTTGTACTTTGGTTCTATATGTAGGTGTCAAAGATCTGAGTATCTTCACAATCACTTCTTCCTCACTGTAAGTACCTCCAGATTTTCTAATACCACTAACCACTTCAGTAACTCTCTATCCATATGCCCTAATGTTCTCATCTTCTCTCATCTTTAGTGATTCCATCTTTCTCTTCCAGTTGTGTAGCTTTTCCTACTTACTAAACTTGTCTCAAATATACAATGCTTCTAATATTGACTAGATCTCATGTGTAGAATGCAAGTCCTTTACTTTTGTGAATTCTCCTTTTGAAAGTGCGTTGATCAAAGATTCCCTTGCAACCATATTACATGAAAATAACTTCTTCTGATCTTCAGTATCCTTCTCTAATTCATCCGCAGTCGCTATCTTTTCATTCTTCTTTGTGATCATCCAGTAATCAATTCCCAGACATAGCAAATGTGTTCTCAACTTGTTCCGCCAAATATCAAAATTTTTAGGATCAAACTTCAGACTATCCTTCCTATAGTAAGTCATCTTTAGGATCACCTCAATTTGTTAATTAATTTCTCTCTAAGTACCACAAGCTCTGATACCAATTGTTAGGAATAATAGTCCACAAGACAACTGAGAGGGGGGGTGAATCAATTGTGATATAGATTATTAAACTTTAAAATTTATAAACAAAATCTGAAAATGCAAATGATAACACACTAAGTTCCAACACAATAACACAATATTTGTTGTCGAGGAAACCCTATTAAAGGTAAAACCCCAGTGGAAATTAACACCCACAAATAATGTACTGAGAGTATAGTATTCCTGTTAAAAGATTTAGCCCTATTAGGAGCTTCTTACTACATTACATTACATATTCCATGTTAGGAGACAGACCCTATTAGGAGTCAAATGAAATAATAGGTCACTACCAAGGAACACTTCCCAAAGAAGGTTGAATCCACCCTAAAGGATTTACAATCTGAACAAGTGTATTAAGAAAATACACAATCTAGTGAACTGTCTGATAGCAACAGTCTTTGCTTGGTTAATTCCAGTGAAGTACTCTTCTCGTAAACTCTGCTCTACATCCAGCAACCAAACAAGCCTCACAAATTTTCACTCCTTCTTGCTTTCAATCTCTATCACATATTTTCAAAAGAAAAGATCACTCATATACCCTCTAGCAATAACTCATTAGGTTGGCCAGTTAACCTTTCCTTATACATAAATAAATAATTAGGTCATCCAATTAAGGCTTTCCAATATACAAATAATAATTTGACCCCTTGCTAAGATACACACAATACCTATAACAAGTAAACATCATTTACAATCCATCAATTATGCTTCTAGATCCGTAATCCATGCTCACATTTCATTTTACACACTACAAGTCTGAAGTCGGCCAGCAAATAGGTCTCCTTCAAAATACACACCACAACTGACATCGCTAGTACCCAAACAAAAATACAACTCAACCCATTACTCCAACATATGAATTCTATTCACCAATAAGTTCACATCATTTGAAATATCTTTTCCATAAATATATACCAGAAACACAGAGACCTGATCTATCTAGAATCACAGTTACAGTCCAAAAAAAAGTCTTCATCAAATCAACTGTAACATCCTCAATATGAAACATAAAGCCAAGCAACCTTGGGAATAAGGTCAAAAAACATCCTTCTGCATAAATCCAACTTTGATCATTCTGATTCATCCATACGGTGTCTGTACACTTCTGCCAGTCAAGTAGCTAGTCTTTCCTCTCCACAGAAATATATGTTGACATCAGTGACAAAACATGAATATCAACAACATGATTAGTAACCAAAACTGATATCATCCAACATAGTTGATGCTTGTAATGTTTAGTACTAAGAATTGATTGTAACAAATCTTTTTCTGATTGTAAGAAGCAGTGTTCTTAGTATTCCTTTAACATGGTTTTGTATTACCCTAATAGGGAAATGTACTAATGTAATATTCATCTCCTAATAGGGCTAGGTCTCCTAACAAGGACACTACACTTTTAGTGCATATTTGTGGCTACCATCCCCACTGGGGTTTTCCCTTGGCTAGGTTTTCCTTGACAAAAATTCATGGTGTTATAAGTTATGTGTTGTGTCCTTATGTTCTTTTCATTTCAGTAATTATATGGTTAAGTTGGAAATTATTAAGTTCATGTTTAAAGTGTTGTAATACTAATATACCCCCCTCTCAGTATTACTTAATCCTAACAATTGGTATCAGAGATTTTGACCCTTGGAAAGAAAGTTTAACAACTTAAGGGAGATAGAGATGGATTCTGAAAGTTTCGAAGAAAATTTTTAAGTAGCACTACAAGATCTTGACAAAGATAAAGAAGAGAATGGTGACTTGAAATTCAAATTGAGAAGAGCTGAGGGATTCATTAAGAAACTAAAAGAACAACTTGAACTTTCCAAAAGTCAGAGACAAGGTTTTATGGTTAAGATAAAAGAAGATTCAGACAATGATAATTCAGATCAGATAATGTAGCTTGAGCAAGAGAAAGATACCTTAAAGCTTGATTATAAAACTACTTCACTACTGATGGCTAAAGAGATTCAACAAGAAAAAGATGCTAAGAAAAAAATTGAAGAAACCTTCAAGGGTGCTAATATTCAGATGATACAAATGAAGAGTGAACTTGAACACTACAAGAAAAAGTATTTTGAATTAGAGAAATACAATCAGATCATAAAAGGATAACTTGTTGAGGAAATGAATCATATTGAGAAACAAACAAGAACCTAAATGAGATATGACTCATGTTGGATTCAATGAAGCTAAATGTTCAGAGAATGAAGAAGAAAAGTATGATGCGAAGATTGGTGGAGAAAGACCTACTCTTGAAGAACCTAAAGAACCGATCAGACCTTTCAGAGGTTGATTTTTTGGTTGTAACAAGATTGGACACATGAAGAGATTGCGAAGGCAAAGCCCCTTTCAAAACTTTTTCTGGTTATTGCTTTAACTATTATGCATATAGGCACAAGAAAGAAGAATGCAAGAAACCTAATCAATCAAGATACAAACAAGATTACATTAGTGAGGAGACAATAGCTAAGACCACATGTTACAAATTAATAACCTTGGGAACATTGGAAGGTACTATTAGTTGCAGGTTAATCAGAATAGATCGCCTCCTATATTCTACAAATGCAACAATCTAGGGCATATAGTGAAGTTTGGCATGTACAATAGATATGAAAAAAAAAGAGGACCACATCATATGGTTACAAAGAATAATATTGGTGATACTGGTACAAGTCTTGCAGAGTATAGAAGTGAATTTGAGAGTTTTTTCAAGAAAATAGAAGATATTAACGTTAATAAAGTATGGAAGGTAAAAGAATCTAGTGAGGATAAGGTTTAGGCAGAGTCAGTATATGCTACTAAGTCTTCACCTAGTGCTAACATTTCTACATCAACCTAGATGTCCAAGAATGGTCTTAGGGGGAACATTGGAAGAATACATATAAAATTTATCGAGCCCCTAATTTTGAGGAGTAAGCTCTTGCGAGCTTAGGGAGAGCATGTAGATATGTTTTGGAAT
Organism: Thuja plicata; assembly: GCA_018584345.1. Taxonomy (NCBI): domain Eukaryota; kingdom Viridiplantae; phylum Streptophyta; class Pinopsida; order Cupressales; family Cupressaceae; genus Thuja; species Thuja plicata. The sequence continues at coordinate 635,667 of MU223390.1, forward strand.
ACATATCTATGATCACATGGTGTTATATATCTATATACTATGATAACTAGATTGTTACTTCATTAGCCTATGTACATAAATAATTTCATTGGGAACTATGTCATTTTCCACTCAACGAAGTATAGGGATGATTGAAAGAGTATAATCTATGTGAATTAATACCACAAAAATTCATGGAGAATGTAAGGCCGATAAAGATGGACAAGTCTAAAGGATTCAGATTTGGATCTTTTTTGGTATACATGTACATTCACAATGTTCAAAAATTTCCTAGTATGTACCCTAGAGAATGGAAAGACAACATACCTAATGGCATTTATATTTCTCAGAGTTATAGGAGAAAAAACAACACATGGGTAGATGCTGAATTGTTTTCTATGATCAAAATCCTACGGAGATAAATGAAGGCAAGGGAAAGTATCCTAGAGGAATTAGTGAAAAAATACAAGGACTCAATCTATTTCATGGTTGAAACTGATTGTGTATGCTTGGAGGTAGTTATACCTAGAAAGGAATGGTGCTATCCACTAGGCTATGAGGTAGGTTTTGAAGTTATAATCACGCAAGTAGAACACATTTTGGCTTCAAAAGTTGTTTCATTAGAGGAGAGATGGGTAAATTATGAGGAAAAATCAGAAAATATTAGAGAGGAGATGACTAGAGAATCAGGAAGAGGAAAATATAAATTATAGTAGATAACTTGGCATCCAAGGCCGACATATCCAAAGAGGAAATGAAAGAAGTGAGGAAGAAAATGAGAGAGAGAGATCTTCTAGGTTGGCAAGCACTGTTACCCTTCCACCTCCAGAGGTTGAGAAAATAGTTAGTCTAGTTTCTACTGTGATATATGTAACTACACCCTCACCACCACAGAAGACATCGCAAGAAGAGACAACAAAGCTAGCACCTAGAAGAAGCACAAGGTCCACTAAACTAGACTTACCTCCTAAGGAACAAAGGATAGAAAGAAAAGAGAAGAAATTTGAAGAAAAGATTACTACTGTGAGGCAACTTTCGAAGCCTGATATAAAAATCTTGGAAAAGAGAGTTATTGAGTAGGGGAATCATGTTTCAGTGACAAAATACTATGATGGGTATGAGGTTTCTGACAAACTTTTGATTGAAGACATAGTTATTAAGAATTTACTTGTCTTCAAGAAGTACTTGTTAGAGATAGAAGGTAGTATACCTAAGGAACTGTATAAGAAATTGGATATTAGGAAGCAATTGGCATAGAAGGAAGATGAAGTAATCAGAGAACGATAAATTAAAGGCATGTTGTTTGTTGTATCTTTTAAAGAAATGCAGAGAATATTGAATGAAATTAATCCCCTATTGAGAACCAAGACAAGACTAGTGAAGATAATGGGATGAAGATATGTTGCAGTTACTTAGGAGGTATATAAATTTATAGAAAAAGTCTTAATGGGAACTAAAACTGAGGACATCTCGCAACCTAAGGATCCTAAGCCCAAATCCATTGAGAAAGAAGAATCATCAAAGAAACCTGAGGTAAATCTAGATAAATCAATGAGCAAAGATGCTATTCAATATGTGAGTACTGAGAAGCAACTAAATTTATATGTTTTTAGTGTACCTATGTCATTGGACACTTCACAAGATGTGAATGACCCCCTTTTGGAGAATACAAACATTGGAGGAATCAATTACAAGGATATGACGAAGAAAGAAACTCATAAAGAAAACATTGATGCTACAGTGGAAGTTTCAGTGATAAAGGTTGAAGAATCTTCACCTTAATTGTTGGCAAGTGAAGACAAGTCTTTGAGTACTAATGTTGAGAAGATGGATGAGGATGAGTTGATGAAGTTTTCCTTCATCACATTTAATAAAGCTAAATAAATATTTGAGCAGAAAGGAAAGAAGAAGAACCAAGTAATGACAAGAGTAGTTGACATCTTGAGCAAACTACATCCAGCACCTATTGTTTTTCAGGGAAAAGATGATACTAAGAAATTAAACATGGCACTAGATGACTTTGACCGTCAGTATGAGTCTTTAGAAAAGATTGTAGAAGAAAAGACTAAAAATAAATATCTCGCAAAGAAATTGGAGGAAGTATGCAAGTCTATTTATAGGGAGTTGGGCATACTAAACAAGCCAACATCAGTGGCAAACGGTTGTGTCACACAAGGAAGGAAGTTATACAGTTATTGTATCAACCCTATTAGACATGTCAAAAACATTGAGGACATAGTAGCGAAGGACATATTTACTTTGGATAAGTTGATGGAAAGTTGTGAGACCTCCTCACAATTTGTATTGGAGTTAGATAAATACGCGTCCAATTTTTGGACAAACTGAGTGTTCTTGATACTGGAAGAGGGAGAGTTATGAAAATATTTGGTTTGCTGAAGAGTCTAATCACTCCCAAGCTATCAATTCTTGAGGCCCATATCTCTGACATGGAGAAGACATCACAAGCCCTTACAACAAATATGCCTACTGACTTGAAGGAAATAGAGACATCTTCATTTACATTAAAAAAATTAATTCATGTAAGTAATATTTTGGTCAAGACCTGGATGAAGGAAGTGAAGATCTTGGAAAAATCTTTCTGAGATGTATTAAAGATCGTCTAAATCTCTAGGAAGCAGTTGTACAATTTTGATGCACTCTACATTTTTGTCTACCTTTTCCATTTATGTAAAAGGGATAGAAGAGAACAAAAATGGATATATGTAAAGAGAAGAAATGGAGAAAAGAGGAATTTATGTACAAATATCTTTGTAGTATTGAAACTAAATCATTTTTCACTAATTGTTTCCATCAATGCCAAAGGGAGAGACTATTGGAAAGTGATGCATTTATGGAGTGATATGATACACTTTAGGGTTTTCATTTATGGAAACACATCTATAATGATGATAGATTGAAGTCATTTATATATTTGGATATACAGCTAGCAAAAATGACTAAGTACAATAATCCAAAATACAAAGTATAGCGGTACAATTTTGGACAACGAAGATAGTATATATATATA
>MU223390.1:638743-651171 GCA_018584345.1 Thuja plicata
TATATGCACACACACACACACACACACACACATATATATATGAAGATCTTTTTTTAAAGTGAAGTATGTAAGAGATGAGATGATATGAAGCAGATGGAATGCATGGATGCATTGTGATGTAAGATAGATGTGAGCTGCAAATGGAACTATGTAAGTATAGTTGATGCTTGTAATGTTCAGTACTAAGAATTGATTGTAACAGAGCTATTTCTGATTGTAAGAGTAGTGTACTTAGTATACCTTTAACATGGTTTTGTATTCCCCTAATAGGGAAATGTACTAATGTAATATTCAGTTCCTAATAGGGCTAGGTCTCCTAACATGGACACTATACTTTTAGTTCATATTTGTGGGTACCATCCCCACTGGGGTTTTCCCTTGGCCAAGGTTTCCTCAACAACAATTCATGGTGTTATGAGTTATGTATTGTGTGCTTATGTTCTTTTCATTTCAGTAATTATATGGTTAAGTTGGAAATTATTAAGTTCATTGTTAAAGTGTTGTAATACCAATTCACCCCTCTCTCAGTATTAGTTAACCCTAATAGAGATGGATGTATGGATATTCTTTCTTGATTGCAATTTCCTCTGGATGGCCATCACGGGAGAAAAAATTGCATCAATTAGAGAAGATTACCTTGGATTGAACATATCTTGAAGAAATGAAGACCTAGAGACCTTGAATTGGATGCTTTGCTTCAAATATTGAACACAAATCCCCAATTTCTCTTATTTAATTGATTTAACTCTTGCACTTTATTATGTTATGAAAAATGAGGAGATAAGACCTCATGTTATAGTAAATCTTTGAATTCGAGATTCAAATTTGATCTAGGATGACTACAAAATCTAAATCTTAGAGGAAAACCCTGGCATTACACTTCAGGAAAATTTTGGGGCCAAAAGTCTAGTGAAAATTCATTTAGTCAACTTATCCGTAGGGACAAGTTGGCCAGTCAACTTGTCTAAGGTAAAATATGCTCAATTTTGCGGGGATGTCAGGGAAGGTGAAAAGAAGTAGGAGAATAAAATGAAGACTATTGTGATTAAGCATAAAAAAAATTCAAATGTTGAAATCACCAAAATATGGTCTAATAGGTCCTAAAGACATCCAGTTATGCATCCTAAATTTTTAGGATGATACACATTCAATCCTAATTTGATGGCTTAAAATGGGTTCACTTTGTCATGGCAACAAAAAGTCATGCCAATAAGATTATAAGACTAGCATTAAGGAACAAAACAATCTATAAGGGACCACTTATTTCTCGACATTCATAATATGAGAGAAAATAAAAAACATCTTCAAATAGTAGACTTTAGCCTTGATCATTAACATATGATAGTTTATTTACAAGGCACTACTAGCCTGCCTACTAGCCCTGTCCACCCACGTTTAGGAATTCACCTCAAAATCATAGACCTTGGAGACCAATGAATGACCTATTTGGACACCATTTGACATTTCATAAAAAATATTCATAGATGACATCATGATCATTTGGAAATAAATAGCCAAGGATAACTATTACAGAACTACTAAGGCCTAATTAGGCCACCCTTGCATATTAACTACACCAAATTGCATAAAATAAACAAATCAATACTATAGGGGGCTGTCAACAAACTTTTAACCCTCAAATCCATTGGTCTCCATTGCCAAAACCTTTCAAATTTATCCTAATATTCAATTGTGAAGTCACAGTCATAATGAAAAAGAGAATCACATGGTACTTGCAGACCTAAAGCATCAAGCCATTTCTTCCAACACTATATCTCACTCCCAAACCATTGGAATATTGTAGAAGAAAATCAATAACATCAATCCACCTATTTTTACAATTCTCCCAAGGTGGACATGGGATTTATTGACAATTTTCTTCCAAACCCTTGCTCAGGAGGGTTTACAGATAGTTTTGAAAGAAATTATATAAAATTTCTCTATATCACATGTTTGAGGCTCAAACCAATATAAAATACAAAGGTATTCACCCTAATTCAATTTTATATGGCTCTTGTTAATATATGTAAACACACATACCAATTCCAAGTGAAATAACAACAATACAACAATCACGATTAGCAGAAAATGAAACTTTGTGTATTCAATTTATTCTCTAATACATCAACTGATGCAAAGCAAGTTGGGACTTCAAAAAATAATTGTTAAACCTTGTCAACAATGCATTTGGAAAGGAGTCAATCCTTAATGCATATAATGACTCCAAAGTGTCAATCCAAGGATACCACTCTCCCAATGACCTACAATAGCTCCTATGGTATTTGTATACCTTAAAAAACCAAAGGAAACCACTTGCAAAGTTAAAAATTCCCAACTCTTAGACAAACCCCAAATGCTATCTTAAAGGGCTCAATCTCCTAGTAGGTTAACAATGGTTGTTTTCTTGAATTCTTATTCAAAATTTGCAAAGGAATCCAGAAATAAATTATAGTTTCAGACACCCATTAATGTTTTATACAACACACTAAAACCTTAGCATAGTTTTTTTTGGATGATCTTACCAAACTGATCAAAAGTGACTGGTTTTGAGGGCTAATTACCCTACTTTTACAAAGAAACCCTATTGAATTCTCAACTCTTGACCTTGGTTCTTTCAAGAGAGTTATAATATGACTTGAATTTAAGTAAAATACAATCATTCTGACTCTATAGACTCCTCACCTATGAAATCCCCAAATAGCTCCTTAAAAACCCTATTACAGCGTACTCAATGTTGGCCCTCTCCACTAAATCTCAACCCTCCTATGGTTTATTCACCATCCATATGAAATTCCATAATGGATTATGACATAAAATGATTCCATCCCTTAGAAAAGACTCTTAGTGCTACACCTTAGTTCCAATTTTAGTATTCTTTCCACACAATTTCTTGGTGATCACCCACTTCCATTTACTTATTTGCATAATGAAAAGTTAAAGTACTATCATACATGTTATTATAATGGTGTTACATTAGAATCAGTAGTGGCATTCATGGAATAACATTTAATCCATTGCAAACAATCAAAACTGTGACAAAAAGGTGTGCTTTCCTGACACTGTCAGCAAATACATGGATTGATCAAACCAAAACAAAACTCAAAACATGTGAAAATGGTTTAAAAATCTCTTATTTTAGTTCCTTAAAACATTATAGGTTTATGGAAATAAGAAATAATTCAAACTACCATGAAAGGACACAATTCAGTTGTTTTTATTGTTTCAAATGATGCAGTCTGTACATGTGTGTTCTTCTTTGTACTATCCTAATCCTCATGCCTTGACCAGGATATGTAGGATGGTTTTTAAAATTCCCCAAACCGGTTCCAAGTGGTTGGAATACTTTATCTTAAAAAAAAAATATTAACCATGCTTTCCCTCCTAATGACAACTATTTGTTAATATTTGAATTTTTAAATTTAAAACCCTTTATTTTGATAAAAATAACTAATTCCTCTACTCTATCAATGACCCTTAAGGATCAATATGAAATTTCTAAATTCCCTACCTGCCTTGGGGTATCCTATCAAACCTAAGCCTATTAAACCCACAATTTGGTCCTATGGTCCTATTTTGACCATTACGACAATTTACATCTTTGTTTTCATAATTACATTCAAATGCCATGATAGACTTTAAGACATCCAAATTGAGTCCCCTGGACCCCTAAGAGATTCCACCATTCCTCCTTTGTGTCTTCATGGTCTTAATGTATTTGGGGTCCCCTTTAGCCTAATTCAATTCTATATGGATCTTGTTAAGATATGAAAACACACATACCAATTCCAAGTGAAATAACAACAATACAACAATCACAGTTAGTAGAAAATGACAAGTTTTGTATTCAATTTCCTCTCCAATGAATCAAACCTCAATGCCTCAACCAAAAGAGGATTTTAAGACATAAAAAAATCTTCCCCAACTTCTTCCAACCAATTTTGGAATTATTTTAATGATTTTTTGTCCAATTTTCTTAATAGACAACTTTTCTTGCAATTTTGCAAAATTGCAAGATTGACAACTTAGTGCAACTTTTGCTCTTTTTGTCATGACATCACCAAACTTGACCAAAATGTTTTTTTTGACACCATAGGCATACCAAAATGGGATAAATAAGCCTAGAAAAATAAATTCCATCCTTTTTTGGTCGTTTTTACATGCTTTGACCATGTTTGGACTCTACTAGAACGTTATGGGTCTATATAGAGATAATGGCCTTAAAACCTTACAAAATGCAATTTGATTGGATACAATTGGTCCTTAGGACATTACTAGACACAAAATAACATTAAAAAAAAAAAAAACATACTTTGAAGTTTCCCTTTGGAAGTAATGATTCTCTTGTTGGGTGCACCTGCACCATTTGATTCCCATGATTAGCCACCAAAGATTTGGACTCTCAAGACCTAAAAGTCCCCATGGACATCAATTTTTATTGATCTAACATAAAAATATCTAAAAAAAATTAAATTTAAGATTTTTTTAGGCACTTCCCATTGTCAAATTATGAGTCTGAAAACTTGAAACATAAGCTACATATTCTAAATGAAGCTTGTTCAACATGTTGAAGACTAAGTACGCATCCTTCTTATCAATAATAAAACCATGATTTTTAATCTAATCTTATTTTCCTTATTGGCATAATATTTAATTGTGTCATATTTCTTAGGATACAAGTGATAAGTTCACCCTCAAGTGTGTATCCCTTAATCTCATCTACTTTACCATACAAATATTCAAGTTTATACCATGCTTCCTTGACAATATGAAAATGAGATTAGGAAAAATGTATTTTCTCAAAGTACCTAGAGAAATAGAACTTTTTATGAGACATTCAATTTTTACATTAGGATCAACGATAGGGTCTAATGGCTCTACAATTGTTCCATCAACATAATGATTTAAGCATTTTTTTTCCATTAAATTACTTTATACATTATCTTTCCAAGTTGCATAGTTATGTGGAGAACTAAAAGTGGAAATTTACAAGAACCCATGATAAAAATTGAAAATGGAATAAGAGATGAAGATACATAATCCCACAATACTCCTTCTAGTTCACTCAATCAAAGAACCCCCCCCCCCCCCCCCCCCCACCCCCCAACCTGAAAGAAAAACAAAAATAAATTAAAAGATAAATTTGGCACTTTATATATAGTGTCTCTATAATTTCCACTTTCCAAATAGGAGAAAAGTTGTCTTCTAATTTTGATTATTATAATTTCCTTAGTGAGGCCAAATCAAACTCGAATCAATATTACTAAAGATCCAATTGAAATCCTAGCATTACAATGTTCATAAATGGCCAAAAAAGAACAATTTTTGGAAGTAATATTTCTACCTACAATGGGTACAAAATAATATCAAATTACAAAATTATACAAAAAATTATGCACTTTCAAATAAATATGGCACCTCAAAATATCTCCGTACGAGCCTGAACGGAGCTCAAAAAACTGTAGAATTGAGGATTGTGTAGGAATAATCATTAAAAACTAAGAATTACAAAAAATTTGTTCACCAATATTAGAAAATAACACCGCCACTATAAAGTATGTGAAATTGTACCCCAAAACCAATAATTTTTTTTAGAAAAAAGACCTCAAAATGACAAAGTTATGAGCTTCTTAATTTCAACTGCTATTTAGGAAACTCAAATGGAGAGGGGTAGGAATTTTCAGACCCTATTGATTTTAGAAAAATAATAGAGTACATTTGATGTTCAAATACTCATCCTAGAAAAGATAGGAGCCCTATAATATGAAGGTCCAATGACTGTCAAAATAAAACTTGTTTTTGTCATGTGTTAGATTCTAAGTAGGTCGTACTATTGGCTGTGACGGATGACATCTTTTCTAGGATCTTTTGTGTCACAAAATTTTAAGTGTTATGGTGCAAAGTGTTGATGTGTGAACTAGAAACATGTTGGTGTGTGGTTCATTGATTGTTATTTCTTTGTGGTCTTCTCTGTGTCTGCAATTGAAATTCGCTAGGTATGTTGTTTACACGTGGGCATCGCGATTAACTTCCATGTCATAGAGGCAGAATGGGGGGAAGGAATAATAGTCTGATACTTGTCAATAAATGGATTTTTATTTTTATTTTTATTAAAAAAATTTACCAACCAATGCAAAAAAATCCTAGGGTAGGTGCTTGTTTACCATGTCTGTTGGGCCTAATGGGAAATCGGTATGGGTTGCCTTGTCCCTTGGTCAGTGCACTCCATATCTGACTAGTATATCATGCTTGTAGAATTTTTAAGAATTTTTCTATGAAATAAAAATACTAGAGCTTGCAAAAAAATTAACATGGGGATTTATAGACCCCATGAATTATTTTTTCAAAAAAAAACAATCTAGAAAATAACTCTGAAAATTAACTATAAAACATAGAATTAAAATATTCTAGTTATCCAATAGACAGTACTCTCACTGGCATATTAGGTCATAGGGTTTGGTCTACTACAAAAAATCTACCCCAAAAATAGTGTTCACCTAATATAGGAAAATTTACAGTCAAAATTCATTGAAACAACCTCCTAGAAACAATGCTGAGGTCATATATAACCCAAGATGTTCCCGCAAAATGGTGCTTCTCACATCTAAAAATTTACACTCCTTTTCTTGCCCCAAGATCTCTCTAAGTAGACTATGCAATGTTATTCCAATAGATTTTATACCACATAAGAATTTTCCTATAGTGATAACCCAACATAAGGAGGTCAATGAATAATGAGAGAGAGAGAGAGAGAGAGAGAGAGAGAGAGAGAGAGAGAGAGAGACTAATTCTATTCTCATTAATGATGCAATGAATTTATTATAATAGATACATTTAATGAGTACAATGTAGATGTACTTTCTTATACGGGTAAAATCTTAATAATCTGTCACCCTTTTACAAAGGAAAAGGTTAACGGCACCGAAACTGTAAAAATTCAAGGGCATAGAAGTCACATTTCTATTGAGAATTTGATGATGACATAAACTGATGAAATGTGTGAAACAGGATGAATTATATGCCTATAATTTTTTCAAACAAAATTAATATGTTTTTTGAATTTTTTAGGTCTATTTTTCATTTTCTAAAAAAATACTATAAATTAGGGCGTTTACTTCCCGCCAAATCATTATAAGTAAAACATTGTTTTTCCTCCAATTTCAAAATATTTTTTAGATGACATGAATAGCTAGTGCTGCAAAAAAATAAAGAAGTGTTTTTGATGTATAGTTTGGCTGTTATAAGTATTCAAAGTTGAACTTACTTGAAATCAACAGTTTTTGTCTCCCACCATTTTTCCCCTATCAAAACTATACCAAAAAACCAAATAAATTACATATTATTGAAGAGGATTCTCTTCTATAGTGTTATCTATGATTTTAAAAAAATTCTGAATTGATTTAGAATTTTTTTATTATCCGAATCAAGGAATTCTGAAAAATTTAATAACCTACATGTAGTTTTTAACGAATTTGTTCAATGTTTTGTTGTCAAAACAATATAAAATTTATACGTCAAGAATCATAGTTTTGAGATCTAGAAAAGAGTACTTTTAGTTTTTTGACATTGTCTAGTTTGAGAAGACAAAAAAATAGCAGAAGTGCAAACTTCTGGATTTTTTATATTTTTGGAGATTTGGCTGCCAACATTGCATGCCACCTAGGTACACATGGCCTAGTCAGACTTGGCCCAGTCAAACTTGTCTGAGTCCTAATAGCCATCACATTGGCTTGCGCATGAGCCTACTTGGCCACGTAGGCACCCATTCAGTGCCACATTGACTCGACTGAGTTAAACTGGGCCGAGTTTGACTGGGGTGAGTCTAATTGGGCCGAGTCAATCAAGTTAGCTTAAAAGGTGACAGATTATTGTGCTTTTACCCATATACGAAACACAATAAGAGACCATGATAAGCATGAGATACCTGATAACCCACAGAAGTTAGAATCATGGTGCATGTCCACATCCACAATAGGTGGATCATCCTCCATTATGCAATGAAGTATGTGCAAAAATGTGGAGGATGATAAAGTGATAAGTGCACTAAAGGTGGAGACAACACATAAAGAGGAATGTGATAACTACTACCACCACCTGAAGTGGAATTAACGCAACGAAATGTGCAACACCCTAAGTGTCTCAAATGAAAAATAATTTGTATGCATTATCCTAAATTATCTTAAGTAAAGTGTAGTTAGGTGAATAATTAAATACACCAACACTAGCCATGTAGGGACAATAATGGCCATGATTATGCAATTTCAATTTTTACTATTGTATCCACTATATGTTTTCCCTTAAAGTTTCTAAATCCTTTAATGAATGAGAAAGTTCTATGTTGTACACTACGAGTATTTTGACCCAATTAATGAGTACCCATCCCTTCGCCTAGTGCGAATGTGGACAGCATGTCTCATACTTTAATTACTATTTTAGTTTTACTTTTATACCATCCTAAAATTTAAGCACTCAATTAGTGTACAATTTCTGGATTTATTAGTACCCACCTTAGTATAATTTTCATAGTATGAATTCATATGACGCTAAATGGAAACCTAAATTCAAATATGGGTCCTCTTTCATTTCAATTTGGTTCAAAATCAAGGTAGACCATTATTCCTAAGTGTTAGCCTCTTTATTTACTCTAATCATGTATTTTATTTCACCACCTAGGTTCCATATCGTTATTTGTGGGCTTCATGTTCTATTTCAATCCCAAAACTGATTTTACTATGCTATCTAGAATCCTTTGATTGTTCAGCACCTGTAGTCCTGATATAAGCTCTAATCAGATAGAATAGAATGCCTAGAGCATTAGGTTCTTGGGAACATAATGCCTAGGATATTTTTTCCCTAAGGATTGTGCCCAAATTTGGTATATAGTCTCGTCTTGGTGATTTTGTTGAATATATAGATCTATAGTTGGCCTACTTGTGTTTTAACCCACAAGATGTTGTAAGAGTATATAAGTAACACATCTCTCCTCATTTTGGTACCCATGATAAATATTTAAAGTTATCCATAATCATTGGCATGCATCTATATTCAGGCAATCATTCAAGTATCTAAGAGATAGACTTCCTCTCAAGCATTATAAGTGTTCTTCTCTATGGATCAAGATTCTTTCCCTCATTGAAGGCCAAATAAATGAGTTAACTATCAAGGAAGGATATACACCCACATTTGTATCTTATTTCTTCTTCTCAATCAAGCATTGTGGTAAACTGTAAACTTCCATTTCATAAGGTTTTATCTTTCAGGATTTCCTTTTGGGTTCTTGTGTTAAGTTAAAGTTATTGCACAAACATGTATTCGATAACATTAAAAGAATCCTTTGCAATATAAAGGTATCATGCATTATATTTTTTAGATCTAGCCCCTACTATATGACAACTCACTTTCATTTCATTTCAAGGTTAATTATAGATAAGGGTTTGAGTAAGGAAATCTCCTCTATCTGAACTTTTTCCTTGTTTTTCTGTGTGCACATGGAGGTAGTACAATTTTTGAGAGCGTATCTGACAAATATAATATTTGTCAAAGAGTCTACAACTAAAATTGAGAAAAAACTCTAGGAACAAAATATTCCATGACTTTTTCTCCCACTATATCGCCTTTAGATTTAGTTTATGGGTTAGTACAATTCTCAACTTTTTGTTTTTGGTCACTATAGGTTCCTGTTTGATTATGTTAATCTATACTTTCCCAAAAATTCTTAATTTAGCTTACTTTGATTTTTCATTTTTATCATTAGATTAATTTTTCACATCCATTCATTCCTAATTATAACAGTGAGGAATCATTACACTCACTTAGTTCTTGAGTTCTACTTAAGCCTATTGGGTCATGTTCCTTCTGTTTGTGAATTAGGAAAATAAAGGGGATAGCATCTTGTCTATATCGTCTTTTCTTATTGTACATTTTTGGTGAGCCCCAACCATGAAATTTTCAATTTTAAATTGGTGTTGGATCTCCTTTGTATAGCTTCCATGGAGTTTTCTAAACTAGAATGGTTTGTGATAACTTATGTTGTTACATATCTCCTTACTTCTCTTCATCAATCACATGGAGAAAATTTAATGTTGTTTATATTCCTTCATGGTCTTCTTGCATATGGTATTATGACACCTTTAAATAGTTCCTTTTCACATAGGGCATGTTTCAAGTTCTTTCTCAATATTTCATGTTGCTTTTTAATTGAATTTTTAATGAAATGCACGGAATATATAGAATGCATAAGGGTCTTTGTTGATGAACCTAAAGATAAAATTAGTATAAACCATCCTAATTCTATTCTCATGGTACTTATAAATCATTATGATAGAGATCTACCTCCTAATGATCCCATTCAAGTGAGACCTAGATCCTCCCCTTCTTAACCCACCTTAATGTATAGTCTTAGGCAAGCTAGTTTATGCACATATTTAGAGGACCTTAAACAATCTTCCTTTTATCAAAGCATTATTCACAATCCCAATGTTCATAATTTCATTGATGATTTTTAATCCAAGAATAACATCTTGATAAACCTTCCTCTTATTCTCTACCTAAAGAAGATAGGAATAGTGATAGGAATCTTCATTGACCTAAAGAGAATATTTCTCCTCCTATTCCTCTTTATACAATACACTTTCATAAAGCTCAACATGAATCTCCTCCCCCGTCTACATTAAAGGCTAATTACAATGTGGGTTATAACATTAGTGCTCAACATGGTTATAGTGGACAACATCTTGGTATTAATGAGAAAGGTATTAGAATCCCAATAGATCCTCCTACAAAATTTATTAGATGTGGCCAAGGGTTTATACCTCAAGACACCACTTTTTCATCTTCTAACCCTTCTTCATCTTAACTTAAATCTCCTCTAGACACTATTTTACCAACATCATCCAATTTTTCACCTCCTATTGGAATTGGTTTCTGATGTTGTTGTTGGCATTCATGTTTTGTGACTGATGTCAATGTAATTTTCTATGTAGGGAGATCAGACTGGTTATTAGTGTTGCTGGATGACTTACAGAAGTGTACAGATATTGTTTTGTTGATTCAGAGCGAGAGAAGATAGTGATATGTATAGGGATATGTTTTGATCTTATGCCTAAGGTCACATCACTTAATATTATATATTGGATGAGTTACAAATATTTTAGTGAAGAGTGGGTACTGGATGGTGACAATGATCTTTGACAGAGTTAGTCTCTGTATTTTGAGAATAACTTACGTGTGACATGGAGTCAGGTTATGCAAGCTTAAGGAATGGTATAAGACATGTTAAGAGAGGTTTTTACTTTTCACGAGTTTTAGTACTCTTAGTGACGTCAACTATGGTGTGTGTTCTTGAGGAGATCTATTTGGGGCTGACTTTAGAGATGTAGAGTTTATTATGGATTGCGAGTGTGGATTAGGGATCTTATATTATATTTTATGAATTGTAATTGATGTTACTTGTTATAGGTACCATGTGTATCTTAGCAAGAGGTTAAGTAATTATTTGTGCATTGGGGAAGCCTTAATTGGCCGACCTATTTGCTTATTGTAAATCTATATAAAATATTTTTATTTTATTTTATGGTAGTGTGGAAGAGACAACAAAGTGTGGAAGTTGTGAGCTTGTTTGTGAAAAGTCTATTGGATGTAGAGAAGAGGATGTGACTAAGAGACTTCATTGGAATTTACCAAGTAAAGATAGTTGTTATCAAATAGTTCACTGGATTGTATATCTCATATACATTTGTATGTCAGACAGTAAGTCCTGAGGATGGATTTAAACTTCTTTAGGAAGTGAGCCCAATGTTACTCTTGACTCCTAACAGACTCTATCCTTTAATAGGAACTGTGTACTGTAATGCATCAATAAGCTCCTAATAGGGCTAAATCTTTTAACATGGATACTATACCCCAAGTACATCATTTTTAAGTGCTAATTCCCACCAGAGTTTTACCTTTAACAAGATTTCCTTGACAACAAAGGATTGTGTTATGGTGTTGGTATTTACTGTGTTATCATTTGGATTAAAGTTTTGCTATATAAAGCTTAATGTTTAATAATCTGTCTTATAACTGATTCACCCCCCCCCCCCCTTCTCAGTTGTGTTGGTGGACTATTATTCCTAACACCTCCTTGTGATGTCCATTTGGCTTTGGGTAAAAGAACATTTTGCAGAATCAAATATGACCCTAAGCTTCATTTTCCTTTTCTAAAATTTCCAATGAATCAAAGACCCATTACTAGTGAATTTTTGTATCTTTTTCCTCATAAAAATAAACATTCTCTTGCTGTTTGTATTGAATTTAGACATAATTTCAAAGATTTAGTGGATAGATCTCTAATTTGTTTAACAAAAGATATTCTTCTTTTATTGATATAAAAATATACCTTAGCCCCTCTCTCTCTCTCTCTCTCTCTCTCTCTCTCTCTCTCTCTCTCT
>MU223390.1:665627-687956 GCA_018584345.1 Thuja plicata
AAGCATACCAGTCCAGAGTTTGTTTCCATTGTCTGGCCTCAATAACCGATGAGATCCCAAAAAGGAAAGTGTCATCAACGAACTGTTCAAGAACCACCTGAGGGTGAGTGGAGGCCGGTTTGAATCCTACTGACATGTTGTCTCCCTCTTTGTATTCTATTTTATTGACTGATGTTGGTAAACTAGAATGTTATGATGAAACTGTGCAGTTGGATACAAAGGTTTGGTGGGAGGAAGGAATGATAGAAGAAATGGACTCCTTGTTGAAAAATCAGACTTGGGAATTATGTAAGTTGCCTGCATGTAAAATAGATTTACATAACGAATGAGTTTATAGGTCAAAAGAGGAGGATGGAGGTAAGAAAATATTTAAAGTCGGGCTAGTTGTACATGGTTTTGCATAGAAAAAGGGCATTGATTTTAATGAGATCATTTCTTGACTTGTAAAAATGGCTTTTTTCATACTTGTTAAAGTATTGTGGTTGCTGAATATTTTCATTTGGAACAACTAAATGTGAAAATTACCTTTCTCCATGGTGATTTGGAGAAGGAGATATGTATGGAACAACGCCAAGGATTTGATGTCACAGGTAATGAGAAGTTAGCGCAAAGATTAAAGAAGAGTTTATATGACTTGAAACAAGCACTCCAACAATAATATTTAAAATTTGATAGTTTTATGGCTGAGCACGGCTTGAATAGGTGTAATTATGACAATTGTGTTTATTTTAAGAGGTTGGATAATGACAGCTACATTATTTTATGTTTATATGTTGATGATAACCTTGTAGATGGGTTTAACATGGATCACATAAGAGAGTTAAAGTTCAATAGTTAGCAAAATTATTTGCTATGAAGGATTTGGGGATAGTGAAAAAAATCCTTGGTATGAAAAATTGGCGAGATAGGAAAAAAAAAATTTGACTCTATCTCAGGTTGATTATGTTGAAAAGGTGTTGCAGAGATTCCCCATGAAGAATGCAAAAGATGTCAATACACCTTTGCATAGTCATTTGAAATTGACTAAGGAGATGTGTTCAAGGACATAAGAGGAGGAAAATTTTTCTTGAAGGTACCCTATTATTCAGCTGTAGGCAATTTAATATATGTTATTGTATGGACCAGACCTGATATTGCACATGTTGTAGGAGTTGTTAGTAGATATATGATTCATCCTAGAGTTGAGCATTGGAATACGGTAAAATGGATTCTCAGATACTTGAGAGGTACATCCAACAAATGTTTATGTTTTGGGGGCTCTAGTACTAATTTACAAGGATATGTTGACTCAAATTTTGTAGGAGGCATTGGTATTAGACAGAGTACAACATGTTATGTTTTTATTGTCAGTGGGACAATAGTGAGTTGGATATCTAGGTTACAAAAGGTGGGTTATTTAGCCTCCACCAACTAAGAGTATGTAGCTACAACTGAGGCAAGAAAGGAGATTATATGGATGCAATGCTTCATGGAAGAATTGGAAAAAATACAAGTTAACAATTATTTATTTATTTTAGATAGCCAAAGTGTCATTCATCTTGCAAAGAATTGTTTTTTACATTCAAAGAAAAAATACATACAGTTGTGGTATCACTTCATTCATTTGGTATTGGATAATGGACAGTTAAGGCTGGAAAAGATACATACAGATGAAAATTTAGACGATATGTTTAAAAAGGCAGTGACAAGAGAGAAGCTGAACTCCTCTTCAGCTTCAGTTGGTCTTCATGACTAAAACAATAAAATAAAAGAACAGAGTCCAGGATGTTTCTTTCCAGTGGGAGCTATAGAGCTAGCAATATTGGTACAAGATCACTCTCCAACTGGGAGATTGTTTAGTGTGGAGCGTGATCAGCCTCCTAGTGGGATTTTTTTGGTTTGTGGTGACTGATCAGGCAAATACTATACAATTTTATGCAATTCGTGGGGTTTGGGGAAAAGACCCAAATGTTTTATTTAGGTTAACTCGTCAAGCATTTTTTGGGGTTGAATCACCAACCATTTCGCTAGATCAACTCCTCAAGTATTTCCCTAGGTTGACCTGTCAAACAAGTTTTATGGTTAATGATTTTCTATAAGAAAAATGGTGTTAGGGTTATGGATTGTTAGAGTGAAGAAGTATTGTAGCATTTGTAATAGTAGCTAAAATTACTGGATAATAATATTGAACTCTTTGTTTGGTGAACATAGCCCAAGATTGGATGAACCACATTAAATCCGTGTCTTCTTGTTCTAATTTTGTGTACTTTATTCCTTTGTATTGTTGGTTGTATTTACCTGTAGTTGTTAGATTCATGTCTACTAATCATAACAAATATTTCATACTACCTTGTAATTAACTACATAATCTATAGTTAATTCTATATTTTTTATTAAATTTTATTTACTATATATTCTATATTATAATAAAACTTATATCACTTTGAATAATATTAAATTTTATCTATTTAAAGAACCCATCTTTTTCCACGCTTTTCAAACATACCCATCTCTTTTCTATGCTTTGATGGATATCCATACACTATGTTTCAAAGCTCCAATATTGGCATAAATCGGAGGAGGCTCGAAAAGGCTGTGGAATTTGTCTTTATGCCAGCCATTTGCATTTATTTGAATCTTTCTAAAGTTGTTTTAACAAAATCATTACCTGGAATATCCATAATTTTTCAATCAAAATTTAATATCAAAAAGTGAATAAATATTCCTTGATTAGATTATGATTTTTATTAGGTTATAATTATTACTTATTTGGCCGCCTCCTATCCAAATTTAACTTGATTTTTTTTCCACCTTCTAGATTTTCAAGAAACATGGAAAAATTTAGGGTTCTAATATTTCATTTTTCTATTTTATTTATATTTTTTGTTTTTGAAAATATTTCTTCACATTTATAGATTTGACCTAGTTGAGAAACCATTTTATTCTCTTTATTTATTGAAATAGCTAAAAGGAAAACCATTATATTTTTTATATTAAAATTAAATCATTATAATTTCTAAATAAATTTTTTGTTGAAAGTTTATTTTATATGATCAACTTCTTTTATTCAACTAATACCTTCAATATTTTATACTTAATAAATTAATTTGTTTGTATTCGATTTTATTTAATATTTATTAACTTATAAAATCAATAGCTAAATTTTTCTGTAGGCCAGATCAGCTAATATTTGTTCATTGTGTTTTCATTTTTCCCTTAGGTTCTTGTTGCTGGTGAGTCATATTAGAAAAACAAAGTAGCTGAGAGCTTTTCGGTGCTGAGCTTCTCAGACGAGATGTTGGCGTAAGAAATTTTGTCATGGTAGTTTTATTTCTTAAAGAGGCAGGATAATTACATTGTCATCCTCTTATGCCTCCTCATTCTGCTTCCCCTTCTCATCCTCCTACAACTATATTAGGGTGGAAACCTATGTGAATAGAATCTAAGCACTACTGATCTCTTTTAAATTTTAATGGAGACAGATCAATTTAGAAATATATGGGAGGACTATATACATCATGAACACATTTAAATGCATGGATCATTGCATTAATATTCCCCGTGCATTCCACATCGGTTCTTTCTCATTAATATTTTTGCACTTAAATATAACAAAGTAACAAAATCCATTCCACCCATAGAACTGTAGAAAAGCATTTACGATTAGATTATAACATTGTACTATGAACATAAAGTAAAGCATGAGCTAAATGGACATTTTGAACCGCTTTATGATGGTATTTTTGGGTTTATATATTCTGTTACACCGGGCTCTTTGGCTGAAAATAAAATAAAAAGCAAGGACTTTGTTAGAAAAGAGAGAGCAACATAGATAAAAGATGAAGATGATTTTTGTAAGTACACCATTTATCAATGCTTCATGGTAACCATAGGCATATTGTGGTCACGTACTAGTTGTTTATTGTTTATTGGAAAACAATCCCACATAAACAACTAACATGCTAATCACAAAATACATGTTGTTTAATTCTTTCTATTTCAATATACTTAAGAACCGCCAACCATTCTTGCTCCTTCAGCAGCCTTAAGAAAATGAAAAGTAACATTTAATTAGAAAAAAAAAGAGAAAAGAAATGAAACACTCAATTTAGAGATTTCAATCTATTAGAATCTGCTTATATTTTTAGATGTTAAATATCTATAATCTATCCAAAAAAATTCTTGTCCAATCTTAATCAATTAATTCTTATTGCAAGCTCAACTCCTCCAAGCCCAATATGGCTACAGTATAACCCTATAAACAATAAAGAGCTACTCTAGATTTTCCTTCAATCAAAAGTGTGTCATGTGTTTGGAGAATTAAATAGTGTTATAGATGAAGTGACCAACTTAAGCCTCATAAGTGTTTATTGGACTATCTTAATTTTTCCTCAATGCCCTTCCAAACTAAAATAAATCCTTTCTCATGAAAGACTTAAAGAATTAGCAACATAGTGATAAGAATTCAATTAATACTTGAAAAATTATCAATTGTAGTTATAATGTGCAAGGCAAGCATTTTTCCAAGTAGGAGGTGTACTAAAAACGAGCTGAGACCCTATAGACACATTATTCAACTTAATTTTTCTAAAATTGAATTATTGATGTGGAATTTTAGGATGATATTGGATTTTGCAAAAAACTAGGTACTGATGTTTTTTATTACATTAAAAAAAGGTTTTATAAGGATCTAAAACCCTTTAACTAAAGGTTAAAACTAGATTTTACAATAAACAAAACAAACTATCAACATAACAACTCAAAAAATATAAACATTTAAGTCTGCAGTATTTTTAATGACCTTGTGAGTGAGATTCATGATAGTCTAGAGTGTGCCCTTAATATTTTTTATTTTTTCTTGAAGCTGAGAGACCTTACCTTCATAGTCCACATGTCCAATTTTCCAAGATGTGTTATCACGGGTGTTAACCTAGATTGCCTTACCAATCAATGTCTTAGAAGCTCTGGGAACAGATGACAAGAACCCCAAGAGCGAAAATGTATGTGACATCCCTCCAAAGGCAGACAACCCTAGCAGTCATAACCCCCTGACCAGAAGTCAAGATGGTGGATCAGATTTAGATGACAATAATTCTTCTCCCGATATGTTTAGTGTGTAGAGTACATCAGATGATGGTGCCTATCCACCTTATAGGAAGCCGCAAGAAAACCAAGAAAATGAAGAAGCCCAATCTCTAGGTCCCGAGGGAACTCAAGGGATAGGAAAAGAAGAATTGGCCTCCTCAGACGGTGAGGGAGGAAAGGAGTGACGACTTGAAATAGTGAAGTTTTCAAGAAATTTACAACCCAAGTTTAACCCCACAAAACAATACCAAATATGGAAACTTCATTTCGATGGGTCCAAATGTAATTAGGGAGCCGACACAATTTTTTCTCCTCCTTAGTCCACAGTTCCTTAATAGAAGATCCATGCATATTTATATTACCTATTTCCTCCATCACCTCAATTTTTCTATTAATTTCCCTATGTTTGATCTGCATTTCTTGAATTTCATAGAAAATCGATTTAAAGTTGCTAAAAAAATCAATGGCATCATCTCTGATTATACGCAAAATATCAGTTAAATATTCTCGGTCAAGATTTATATGGTGAGAGTCATATATTGACATGAAATTTATTAATTTATATTTTATTTTCCTTTAACTAATAGATAATCTTTATCAAATTATTTTTTATTTATTTTTGTCTTATTTTCCTTTTAAATTTTGTAAAAGTAGATTAACTAAAATTAAGAAAGAAAAATTTACATATATTTTAAAAATGAAGATTTCTAAATAATAAAGCTAAAAGAAGAAAAATTTAAGAGTTTCACGAATAATCATAAAACCTTAAAAATAGAATAAATCATAATCTAAACAGAAATCAAACTACTGCCAAAGAGTCAAAGTTAAGAAAAAAAAGGTTGATCATGATGAACAAAATAGAGGATAACTATGGTTTTATTTGATCATGATGAAAAAAATAGAGGATAACTATGGTTTTATTTGAGGATACTAACCCTCAATACATAACATTGTACCTACCAACATTCTCAGAAAGCTCATCTAGATAGATAATTAGTCTGCATATTCTAGTCCCTATAAACAAAGACCAAAAAAAAAAACAAGAAGATAGAAATTAAAATTCAAAATCACAATATGGTTAACCTTATAAGTCAAATACTAAATAATATTATTATGTATTCCTTTATTCAAGAAAGTAACTAAGATTATAGAGTCCAACACCCACTGTTTTTAATCCCCAATAACAAACTTTAGTCATAGTGTTGATGAATAGAATGGGTTTCCATTTAGTTATTAGTTCCTGCCTACTGGAACTATAGCAAAGGCTCCACACTTAAATGGTGATTAATTAACATTCTGACTACCAATTAAAATTCAATAATCCTAAAAGATTTGTTTCTATTTCAAGTTTAAAATGTTAAACAAGAAATTTTTGTTTTATACAAGATAGTATATAATTGGGGTTGCAGATGGTGTGGTGTGCAGAGGTATTCAAAGATATCCATGCAAGAGAATGTACGAGAAACTGTGTCACTGTTTGGTCGTCATAAAAGAGTGTTGTAGAGTGTCAGTTCCTTTGAGTGCTACCAAACAACAAAAGACTATGAAATGTGGTTTGAATGGAGTGATACATGTAATAAGTTTTTATTTGCAGGTGGCTACAATAGTTCAAGAATCAAAATGAATTATAGAGCATCGACGTGAATGTCAAGTTATTTGCCTTTGTAGTGAGGGCGAACTAAAGGAAGTGCTCACACTTCTGCAATTTAGGAGGAAAAAATTTCATACCCATAAAACTATACGCTTTCAAATGTCTTTTGCAGACTTGCACCCAGGCACAATCATTGCCACAAGGTAGGGAAATCTATTCATACATGGAAAATTCTAGGCTCGATCAAAATGTAGTGTTAGCTAATAAACTTGTTAGCATGTGGAAATTTTGTTGATGTTCCATGCTTGGATTTTGACAAGGTAGAAAATAGAGATATCTCATGCAATATAATGTTTAGTGGAAACTTAAATTGTGGGTTGTTTGAAAAGGGTTTGCACTTTATTACCAGATGAAAAATTAGGGTTTCAAGCTTGGCCATTTAAGGTTTTCCTATGTTTTGAATGCGTGTAGTGGTATCTCTGGAACAAGGGAATGAAATTCAAGATTTTATTTTAAGTATTGGGCTTGAGTTAGATATTTTTTTTCAGTATTTCCCTCATAGATATGTATGCAAAGTGTCAGGTTTTGAAGCTTGACAAAATGTCAGAATGAAGTGTCGTCACCTGGAATACCATGGTTGTAGGTTATGATTAGAATGGGCAAGTTGAGGAGTCTTTTAAATTGTCTTATTAAATGCAAGTGGAGGGAGTAGCAAATGTTCTTTCAGCTTGTGCTATTGCAGAAGCATTCAGAGAAAGTAAGGAGATTCATTGTTTCATTAGAAAGAAAGGAATTGATTTAGATGGCTACATGGGAAATGCTCTTATAGATATATATGTCAAATCTAGGAGGATAGATGATGCAATCAAAGAGTTGGACAACATGTTTGTGGTGGTTTTTTTCTCATGGAATGCCATGGTTGTAGATTTTATACAGAATGAGTTTTATGTTAATGCCTAGAAGTTGTTACAAAAAATGCACACCACATGTGTAAAAGCAATATGATTTACATTTGTCAGTGTTCTACCTTGTTGTGGCCGACCTGATGCTATTTCCATCTGCATCTCTCTATAATCGCATTTGAAACTTCTTCTCTCAATGTTTTTCAACCTGTAAAGGATTGTAGTGGTCATTCAAGACTTGTGTTGTCTATAAAATTACTGAAAAATCCTTCAATATGAGCTTGATATAATGAAATTTATCCCAACTATTTTTATTCCCACAAACACAGTGAAGATTTGGTGCATTCGTGATGTAGTAGTCTAGGTACTTACCTATCAAGGTAGTTTTCCCCTCAACCCTTTTCCCCTTTTTAAGTTATCTAATATCTTTGGTCCATTCTACTGTGGCTTTTGTTTTTTGTCCTTTTCTTTTCTAGCAATGAATATTAAATGTAATAATCATGTTTTATACAAATTATTTATATAGTCAAGAATAGTGTGAACTCCTAGAGTTCAAACAAATCCTTGCAACAAGATTCGCACAACATAAGCCAACAAGAAAACAAAGAAATGAATGTGAGATCAACCTCCTTATTATCATATATTTGGTACATTAGATTACTGCAAGCAGCAATACATTCTAGGAATATAGGTTTGATTGGAACCTTGAAAATGTTATCTTTCTATTAGATCTACCTACAACAAGTACATGAACCTTCTATAGGTACTTTCTACCATCCAATCTATGGATCAGATCTCTACAGGATACCAAGTTCAATATCGTTATGTCTCAATTCTTTTTCTTATGGAAATCAACTACAAGAGTATATAAGGCCTTCACAAACATCAATTCGGCCAAGAAAGATTACATTTCCCAATGAAACAAAAATGTATTATAACATATAGGTCAAGGCCCAAATCATAAGGATCTGCTTCAAACAAGTGGAACATAAAACCTGATCCCTCAAATAGTTCATCCACACACGTAACATCATCGAGAAATGAGTCATTAAGCTTCAAAAATTGGGAAAACCTTTGCTAGATCAGAAACATCAGAAACCAGTGGGAAAACATGAAGAACTAGACAGTTCTGCCAAGAATCTACAAGATCTCAAGTGCAAAGCAACCAAATGATGCACTGACCTGGGATAAAGTGTAACACGATGCCACAAACATGTTGTAAGGATCACAGTGGCTGGGAGAATATATAGAATGATTAGAGAAAAAAATACGAGACTGATCAAATAAGAAAATAAGAAAACATGAAAACAAATATTTTTTGTTGATGCAAGATTGTCAAGAACCAAATATGCTCTTACATCTGACACCCAATTTTAATTGAAAAGTGAGCCTCTTACTTTGCTAGGGCCAAGTGGTCAACCTCAGCCTAAGAAATCCATAAAGAATCTTCAACTTGTTTGTCCTTCCATTTGACAAGATACTCCATATACTACTTACCTTTTGTGCTTCTACCAACTCTGTTATTCAAAACCTTCTCTATCTGATCTATTTTCTTCTTAGGATATTGTTGTTCAAAATTTGATCCATCACTGCTACTGAAGTCTAATTCATGATACTCATACAAATCATCAACATTGAATATAGGTTATATATCCATGTCTTCTGGGAAACTCCACTTCATGTGTATTCCCTGAATTAAATCTCCTCAAGATCTTACAAGGTCTAAATTTCTTCATTCTCAACTTGTTATAAGTTCCAATGGGAAATCTGCCCTTCTGCAAGTATACCATGACTTCATCTCCCACTTGAAATTCCTTATGTCTTTATTTCATGTTGTCTCTCCTTTTATAGGTTTGATTCAATTTTTTCCAAATATTGTCAAACTCCTTCATGTAATGACTTCATAACCTCTGCAAATTCATCTCCTTCAACACTCTTCTTAGCATCATGACTAATATCTCACAATTTTTCCACTCCCTTAGGATTAAAATAAGTAACTATCTCAAATGGTCTTTTCCCTATACTCCTATTTATAGAACTGCTATATGCAAACTCTGCTTGATGTAAGACTAAATCCCAATTCCCTAGCTTGTCTCCAACTAAACATCTTAATAATTTTCCTAAAATTTTGTTCACAACCTCATTCTTTCCATTAGTCTCTTTTTGAAAACTAGAACTGTACTTCAAATTAGTCTTCATGTTCTTCCAAAGTGTTGTCCAAAAATAGCCAAAAAACCTACTATCTTAGTCTGAAACTATACTCTTGGGAAATTCATGCAATCTCACAATCTCCTTGAAAAATAGATCTGCTACATGTACTGCATATGTAGGACCTTCTTACAAGGTATGAAATGTGCCATCTTAGGAAATATGTCTACAACCACAAAGATTTAATCATGACCTCTCTATGTGTTTGGCAAACTAAATACAAAATACATGCTAATATCTTCCCAAGGCCTGTTTGGTACTATCAACGGTATACAATCCCACATTCTGACTACTACCTTTTGAAACTTGACACACTTTACAATTCTGAATTGTACATCCTTCTAAATTTGTGGCCAAAATTAATTCCCACTCACCAAAGCTACTGTCTTATCAATGCCAAAATGACATGCCAATCCTCCACTATGTTTCTCCTTAATGATACTATGTCTCATAGAAATTTTTGGTATACACAGCTGACTTCCTCTGAACAACATTCCCTCTTGAATAATCTAGGTCATCTTCATACAATGTTTTTAATGCATCAAATCCCAACATTGAAATCTTCATTTCAATCAACAAAGCTCTTCTCCTACTCAAAGTATCACCAACTCTATCTGACACACCACTCTTATGTTTCATCACAAATGTATAGATCTCAAGGAACTCAACCCATCTCATGTGACTATGATTTTACTTGCGTTGACTGCTCAAGTACTTCAATGCTTGATGATCAGTACACAATACAAACTCCTTAGCTAACAAATAATATGTCCATTTCTTTAATGTGTGTATTATGACATAAAATTCCTGATTATACACAAAATACCTTATTTTAGTATCGTTCAAATTTTTACTGAAATATGCAACATGTCTCCTTTCTTGAGTCAAGATAGCTCGAATTTTATTTCCACTAACATCACAATCTACTTGAAATACCTTGTTGAAATCAAGTAAAGCTAATACCGATTGTTCTGTCACATTTTGCTTCATCAATTCAAAACTTATTTTTGCTCCATGTTTCCACTTGAATTCCTTCATATCTCCCCTCATAGTCTCACTGATAGGATTAAAGACTGAATTTAAATTCCTTATGAACTTTTGGTAAAAAATGGCCAATCCATGAAATGATCTTACCTCTCCAATATTCTTTGGTGTAGTCCACTCAACAATTTCTTTTACTTTCTCAAGATCCATCTTAAATCGTTCAACAAATATTAAAAATCCCAAGTATACTGAAAGTACATTTCTTGAGGTTAATTAGCAACTTCTCTTCCCTTAACCTCTGCAATACTTTTCTAACATGCATTAAATTCTCCTCTTTTCTCTTACTGAAAATTAAGATATCATCCAAATACACAATGACAAACTTACCTAATAATTTCTTCATAACTTCATTAATCAACCTCATGAAATTACTTGGTGCATTAGTTAATCCAAAAGGCATTATCAACCATTCATACAATCCTTTATTTGTGTTGAATGTGGTCTTCCACTCATCACCTTATCTGATTCTAATATGATGATATCCACTCTTCAAATCTATTTTGGGGAAATATCTCTCTCTACTCAAACAATCCATCAAATAATTCATCCTTGGCAAAGGGAACCGATACTTGATTGGGATCTAGTTGATGGCTTTAGAATCAGTACACATCCTCCATTTTCCATCTTTCTTAGGTGCTAATACTATTGGTACTACACACAGACTTGGACTTTCTCTGATTAATCCCCGTTGCAACAAATCTTTCACTTGCCTATTAATTTCTTCATTCTTTCCTAGCATCATCTAATATGCTACCTTGTTAGGAAAACTAGCCCCTAGTACCCAATCTATACAATGGTTAATACTCCTCACACGTTATAATCCATAAGGAACATTATCTGATATGATGTCTACATACTTATTCAACAATCAAGCGATTTCTATAGGATGTTCTTCTTCTAATACAATCTCCTAAGGCTTCTTAGGTACTAAATAAAAACACACATTATCGTGCCTCATGCCATCAAAGAAATTCCTTCCATCCACTCAAAAAATTCAAGCACTAGTACATAGTTCACTCTTAAGGGGTTCTCCCAAGGGTATAATATCACACAAAACTTCATCATAATACTTCCCAATCCTGAATTTAACTAGGCATTGTTCACTTACAAGTATCTTGTTTTCATCTTGTATCCATGCAATCTGATAAGGTTTATGATGCTTCAATCTCTACAACTTCAATTTATCCATCAACTCCTCCAAGGCAAGATTATTAGAACTACCACTATCTATGACAACTTTTCAGACATTATCTTGCACATTACATCTAGTTATGAACAAATTCTTCCTCTTTAACAGTTCCACATCTCGCTCCCCTTGGTATAGGGTTCTCCAAATTATCAAAGTTGCTCCATCCTCTGCTTGGTTATTTTTTACTGATCTCGTGGATTCTTCATATGTAAATGTTTTTTCCCACTACTCTTTTTCTTCTTCTCAAAGTTTCCTTGTTTACATTCAAAGGCTCGATGTGCTTCTTTACCACATTTAAAACAAGTGCCACTAAACTTCCTTCTATCACCACTAATTTTTCCTTCATTAAGTTATGAACCTCTATAATTTCTTGAGTAGTAATCATTATCCTCAGCTTCTTACTCACCTCTGTCCTAATCTGCAAATGGTTTACCACCTCCATAATTTGTACTAGGTCAACCTTTCTCACATATTCCTCCTCTACCTCTTTTCCATTTTTCATGCCTTCGGTTGAAATTTTCTTCAGCCTTCAAATCCCATTTGTAAGCTTCTTCCACACTACTAATCTATATCAGACTGATTTCATCCTCTATTGGCACACTTAAACCATTAAGGTAATGAGAAACTTGTTAATCTTTATCATCTATATATGGCCCGATCTAATGTTCATCATGTAAAATTCCACAATATAGCTCTTAACACTCAAGTCTCTCTGCTTCAAGTTCTGCAACTTCTAAAACACACTCACTTGGTAATCCTCAGTAAAAACCTTAGCCTATAATTTATTCACCATTCTATCCCAACTTTTGATCTTTACTCTACCTCTTCTCTTTTGATCTATCTGTAAATAATCCCACCATAAGGATGCATGTCCCTTAACTCAGTACAGACATATTTTACCTCCTTTTTCTCATTGGTTCCTTCAAGTTCAAAGTAATTTTCTGTCTCTGTGATCAAATATATCAGTTCATCATAATCAAGGTTACCATGATAGTTAGGTGGATTGAAATGGGATCTCTTATTCAGATTGGTCAAGGATCTGATGAACCTCTCTTATTCTGGATTCAACTCTTGTTGATCTTATTGTTCACTCCTTCCCTTGCCTAATTCTATTCATTTCCTTCTTCATCACTTGCATCTTCTATGTGTTTTCCTCTCCTCTGAGTTGTTTCCACCACTTCCAATCTAGAAGAAATTTGTCTCATAATGTCCAAGATAAATTTATCTATATTCCTTGCTCCACCTTTAGCATTTCTTCTGGCCATCTTTACAATATTAAGCAGTTGTAGGTCAAATCCTCTCTTCCGTGACCCCACAATAAAACCCTACGTTGCAAACCTTTCTTTGATACCACTTAATGCACTTAAAGGCATTGTGAAAGCCTAGAGTTCAAATAAATCCTTGCAGCAATGGTTACACAATCCAAGCCAATAAGAAAACAAAGAAATGAATGCAAGACCAACTTCCTTATTAGTATATAATCAGTAAATCAGATTACTACAAGCAGCAATACATTCCAAACATATAGGCTCGATTGGAATCAATAAGTTATCTTTCTATATGATTTGCGCACAACAATAAGTACATGAACCTTGTATAGGTACTTTGTTTCATCCAATCTATGGATCAAATCTTTATAGCTGATCAGGTTCAATTATGTTCCATCTCAATTCTATCTCTTAAGGAAATCAACTACAAGAGTATATAAGGCCTTCAAAAACATCAAGTCGGCCAAGGAAGATTAAAGCTCCCAATGAAAAGAAGATATATTACAACATATAGGTCAGGACCCAAATTATTAGGATCTCCTACCAATGAGTGCAACATGGATCATGATTTTTCAAGTAGGTTGGCCACACATGTAACA
Source organism: Thuja plicata (assembly GCA_018584345.1). Taxonomy (NCBI): domain Eukaryota; kingdom Viridiplantae; phylum Streptophyta; class Pinopsida; order Cupressales; family Cupressaceae; genus Thuja; species Thuja plicata. Next base: position 679,493 of record MU223390.1, read on the forward strand.
TCCTCAAGAAATGAGTCATTAAGCTTCTCCAATCGAGAAAACCTTCGCAAGATCAGAAAAATTATAAACTGGCCAGAAAATATGAAGAAAAAAATAGTTCAGCCAAGAATATGGAAGATCTCATGCATGAAGCAACCAAATGATGCATGAACCTAGGGGAAGGTCCAACACGGTGCCATGAACATGTTTTAAGGATCGCAGTTGTCACAAGAATATACAAAATGATCGCAGAAAGAAACTAAGAGACTGATAAAATAGGAAAGCAGGAAAATAAATATTTTTGGTTGCTGAAAGATTTCTAAGAACCCAAGATTCTGTTGCATCAATTATCACTATAGATTCCATTTGTAGAATTTTTATGAAAGTTAGTTAGATTCATTATGGTTAATATTTTTTTTATCAAGGAGAAAATCTAATAGATGAAAATTTGTCATCCCATTTAAAAAAGATATCTAGAAGGATCTCATTTGGAGTTGTATGGTGCTTTCACCTGAACTGACATGTGCTAATAATATCTCCACAATATTAAGATCAGTAGGAGGTGAATTTTAAATCTTAACATTTTTGTATGCTCTCTTTTGTTTCAACTATTTGGTATTGGTCAAATAACTATCAACATCATTTTACTTGTTAAGTATATGTATGAAGGTATTATACTTCAACTTGAATAGATTATGTTTACTTGAAAAATTTTGTTATCACTAATTCTTTCATGTTTTAAGGGTTACTATAGACAGATGTAAGGTACGAATCAAACAAAAATTAGGGTCATTTTTTTGTTAAATCAAACAATGTAGATTTAGTGAATGTTTAATACCTTTTCAATTTTGGATATCTCAAAATTTTACGACTCATAGGACAGAAACACTTCAATATATCAATATTATATGTTGTAGCATATTCATTTGTCATCTATTTCTTTAAATAGGTCTAGTTTTCATGTTTTTCCCTTTTCTTCTTGTTTATCCTGATTGATTTAGTGTGATTTTTTTCCCAAGAGTTGAAGTCTTTCTCATAATTGCCATGTTCTACTTGACTTTTAATATTTTGTGTACATGTCTTTATCTTTCCAGCTCCGTTAGATATACAATTAATTAGTCTTATTCCAGGTAACTCCTTCCATATTTTTCTCCTTCATTTTGGGCAAACTCATTTTTCCCTTCACACAAGTGATCTATACTGGCTTTACACCTAATTTTATACGAATAAATAGTATTGGCAATAATTTAAATCCTTTCTATATCGTTATCCAATGGTAGTTAGAATAAGTGCTCAAGGTTTGAGCATTTAATTGATATACATCTCCCAGAAGATTTTTTACTTTTGCCAAGGCATTTGAAGCATCACAAGTTATCTCATTAATATTTTCTCAGAAAACAATTCATTGAGCAATCTAACTTCTTTGCACTTTTGAAGTTATTTATCTTTTTTGAATCCCGAGCTAAATATGTACTCCATAGATGGTTGTCTGTTTTTAAAACTGTGATTTCTTACAAGTCTTTTCACTAGTTCTTGTTCTTAGTGTTTCTCTTTGGATCTTTGGTTTGGAAATGAAAAAAATTATCCTATGGATAGTAATTCTAAAGATATGGATAACTAGAAGGGTTTCTTAAATCACATAACATGTGCCTTTTTTATTTTTCTTGGTTGTTTAATGATTAGGAAACCAATATGAAAACTAGTCTAGTTTATATGATTTCCATTATGAAGCAGATGAAAATATCCTTTGCAGTACGACCTTAATGAAAAGATATCACAAGGGGAAAAATTAGTGTTTAGCAACCTGTGCAAGTATATTTACAATTTTTGTATAGATTGAACTAATTGCTAATTTTATAATATTTAACTTCCACAAGCAATCAAAACTAAGAACATGTGTGTTTATTTACAATTTCTTGTATAGATTGAACTAATTGCTAATTTTATAATATTTAACTTCCACAAGCAATCAAAAGTAAGAACATGTGTGTTTATTTTCTAATGATAAGACTGAAATTGTAGTTTGACTTTTACTTTAACTTTTGTTTAATGTATGACCCTAGATTGATATATCACAACTTTCCAAACTAGACATTTAGTATTAGTATGAATATGGATGAATAATAATGTAAACATAAGAGAAGTGAACAGAAAACAAACCTTTAAATTTCCATCTTTGAAAGTCTTCGATCGCAACAAAAGGTAAATATAAGATTGATTCTCTTTGATTGGCTAAAAGCATTATGCCTTTAATTCCTCTTTTAAGATAGAGGTAACTAATACTGGCATTTACCCATTTACATAATTTATTACGGTTAAGAGAGGCTTATTAACTTGGCTAGTTTTGAAATGAAATGAAATGATGCAACTTTCCAATCCAATTGCTCTCTTGATTAAAATTTGATGCCTTGTCCCTTTTTTTTAAAGATAAAATCAAAATTTGATGCTTTGTCCAAAAGCAAATTAGATAAATCAAAATCGTTCTTTTAGATTATAGCAGGATAAATTAGATAAAATCAAAATTGTTCTTTCAAATTTTCAAAATTGTTCTTTCAAATTTTGGCAGAAACTGAGCTACACTACAACCCTTGTTAGATTTAAGGAATTTTTTATTTAAAATTGAGGACCTTATTTTCAAAAATCAACGGTCCACAACGTAGAAGAGGTGTGGATGAACATTGAGGCCTTTTCCACCACAAAATGTAAATGACCCATCGGGTTTACAAAACTTCCTAGAAATGAAAAAAATTGTGTTTTCATTCATTTTCCACGTATTTGTCTGCAAATGTACCATCACCTTGCAGAAAAATTGATCTACCATTACTTGCAAGTACGTTGAGGCGAATTATTGTTCTCACAATTTTTTTGAGTGCGCACATCTCTACTCTGGTTTATCGTACGAAGTTGTAAAAAAGAAAATTGATCTGCGATTAGTTGCAAGCAGGTGGGAGAGAATTTATTGTTCTCACAATTTTTTTGAGGATGTATGTCTCTATTATGTTTTATCTTACGAAGGTGCAAAAATAAATTGAATCCAACATTTCCATTTCTTGACATTTTTCATTTTTTTTGTCTTGTCTTTGGTGCAATTTATAGGGAGATTAGCTCCTTCTACAAATGATTAGATTTTGAGATGGAAGACTATCAAGGAATGGGGTAGAGGGGATGGAATCATGAGATGGAGTGATTTGGTGTTGACATGCAGGGGGTTTAGTGGATTAAATAGAAGGAATGTCTTCATGAAGTGGAGTGTAAGTGGATGTTAAGCCTTGAGATGGAAGAGGATCGTTGGGGGGTGGAATACAAGGGATGTTTTGATCTTGATTAGGAATGGGATTATAAGATGGGTTAGTGGATCTTGATATGGAAGGTTGTGCACTTTATATCGAAAGGTGTCATGAGAGGGAAAGGTATCATAAGATGGAGGGATGCCATAAAATGGAGGGATTGTTAGATCTAGAGGAGAAGAGGAATGCTTTGGAACAAGGTCTCGACATGTTTGGACTTTTGAGGATGATGTCATGGAGGAGATATAAGGTTCAACTTGGGTGGATGGAGGGATAGAGAACATATGAGACTTTGGATATTGACGGTTGTCTTCATTTGGAGGGGATGGTGGTGGATGTATGACTTGAGGGGATTGTGCAACATTATTTGGAGTTGGGGATTTATACTTGTTTGCTAGCCCTTGGATCCACTCAATGGAAAATTTATTGAAAGATGAGGATGATGTGGGTTTTGGAGGGTTAAGATTATGTGGATGATTAGGGTTATGGTTTTCGACATTAAGCTTAATGTATGGGAGATTAGGTGAAGGATTAGGATTGGATATGATGTGTGGGTGTATATATGAGTTGGATGGATGTGATTGACAGGTTTATTGAATTTGTTGTATGATTTGAGAATTTGATGTATAATCCATATATTCATGATGTATAGATATGGATTGGAAGAGAATTTGGATGAAGATGTGGATTGAAAAATGGATGAACTTTAGAGATAGGTGAGGGATGTTTGAAGAGAAGTGAATGGATAATGTGTGCTTGGGTTTGAATGAAATGGTAGATGAATTAGATTAAGTCTTGGATAGAGTAGTGTTAATTGGATATGAAGATTGGATTAGAATATGATGATGTCATTAGACTGAATGAAAGATGAATGATTAGTGGCATGTGGAGAAAGGTTTAGGAGTTGACCCATGTGATGTCACATGATTGGTTAAAATGAAAAGAAGGGGATTAATGATTTTATAAACTAAACACAAGTATTTATTTAATAAATAGAGGAAATAGGATTATAGAAAAGACTTAAATTTATTTAATTTTAGAAAGAAAAGGATAATGAATTGAGACACGACCAATGACAAAGATAAAAAAATACAATAAGTTTAAGCTACATGCCACTAACATTCATCATTTTATTTTGGATCCCTTTGGCACATTTTTTTCTATATAACTTTTTACTTGTTTGAACATGACCAATTATAGGCTACTTGTATATTGATAATGTATTTTTCTTGAATGATGTAAAAATAAAGAAATAAATAATAGTTGAAGGGTTTTTTTTATGGATTATCTTTCGTATGTCTATGATATCAAATTGAAGCTCACAATCTTCATGTTCGTGATTTGAATTAGTACAAAGGGAATAACTAAAATTAGAGGCAATGAGAAATTGGTTTTTTAACTAATTTTGGGTTGTGATTTTTAATTCTTTATAGAAAAAGTAGGCAATCAAGTTTATAGTAATCTATTTTCATAGAATTTATTAAATACCTTTTAAAAAATTTGATCTTCATTTTATCAAAAACATGTTCTTTCTAATTCAATTAGATGTATAGAGAAAATTGTCTTCTTAAATTAAACTTATTTTGTTTTATTTGAAAAGACAACTTCAAAAACACAAGTGCTTTTCAAACTACAACAACAAGGAAAAAGTATAATTTTATGCATCTTGCATATTTATTAAAAGTTTGGAAATCTTTTCTAAGTAAACACAAAATAATATGATTGCAAGAAAAAGTAAATTAATATATTTATTTTCAAACTATTTCTTTTATGGAAACATTTTAGTATATGTATATGTTGGCATCTCTGTCATTTACTATGATATGTGTAAGCATACATATAAACTAGAATTTTCCTTCCATTAATCAGCCACGTACAAGGATCTTGTCCATCAAATTCACCCACGTGTCAAACATGGTCCAAATGCACTTTCACGAGTTTAAAACTTGGTGGATGGCTTTCTCTATCTCATGAAGCAATCTTTTAATCTATAACAAGACATTAAAATCAAATTTAAAGATAAATTTATGATTGATATAATAAAAGTAATTTAGATAATAGAAAGAAAAAATATTAATTTTTTTTTAAAAATAAATTATGAATTTGAAATTTTGATCATTGATTAAAAACTATTTAATGAAATACAAATCTCAAATCTATACTTCAGACATTTATATTATCTTCAATAACATTAAAAGTATTCAGTATTTTAATATTTGAAAATATTAATTTTAATTTATTTTAAGAGTTATCTTTAAATTATTAATTTTTAAAAAACTAGCACTTGCACCTTTAGGGGTGCACTGGTTACGCCGATAGTAAAATATATATCAAATGATGATATTGCTCTCTCTCTCTCTCTCTCTCTCTCTCTCTCTCTCTCTCTCTCTCTCTCTCTCTCTCTCTCTCTCTCTCTCTCTCTCTCTCTCTCTCTCTCTCTCTCTCTCTCTCCACATTTGGTCTAATACTTTATCTACCTCTCTTTATTGTCATTTTCCTATGTCAAATTTAGTCTATTCATTTAAATCTCTCAATTACTGTTTCTAAACTCAAAACATCTGAGGTTACACATAATGTTGATTTTTAAGAATAAAATCTTATTGTCTTTGAGCCTGTTTTGTTGACTTTTTTTTTATTCTCCCCTATTTATTATTGATAAGTGTAAATCAGATTTTTATGAAGACTCTTTTTAGAGATACCTTTAAATCTGATTTTATGTGGACTTTGAAAGATAAGTTCAAATCTGATTTCTTATTTGGACAACAAATACTTTATAAAGCAAAGAATGTCTTCATTCATTCAACAGACTTGGAAGTAGTTTATTTACAGCAGCAGCAAATTAGTTTATTTTTTGTAAGTGCTCTATTTTATTAGAGACTTGTTTATTGCAGCAACAATTATTTTGTAATTGTCTTGTTGAGCATTGATTGCTCTAGACATTGTTGAAGTTTACATGTAGCTCCAGTTAGCTGTAAGTTTATTTTAGTTGTAGAAGTTAAATTTCATATTAATAGAAGCAATAGAAGATTGCATATATCCATCTTTGTTCTGTGTCTGTTCCCTACCCTGTTTTGGGGTTTGTTGAATTTATTCATTGCTTAAACAAAGCATCTTGTGTAAGTTTCTAGAATATAGAGTTATTGTATATTCTTTACATGGTATCAGAGCTGATTGGACCTCAATCCTTGTGAGTCTTGGCATTTGTTTTTTTGGGAAAATTGTTTATCCTGCACAAGAGACATGGCTGGAGATGTAGGAAAGAGTTGGCAGCAGCCACTGTCATTCCCTCTTTTTACCTTGTAAGACTTCATCATTTCTTTGTTTCCAGAGGGACCAAAGAACTTTAACTAAAAATATAGAGCAAAACTTGTTCAAATTAGCATCTAATAAGTCAACAAAAAATTGACATAACCGATGTTGTGAAATGAAGTGAAGGAAGTGGTTGATATTACAAGTATAGCGGAGCAATGATCTATTATGGTATTGTCATTGATATCAAGTATTATCTTTTTGAGTTGCTAATGATTGTAGAATACATCATTCTAATGGATATATCTTAAGGTCCAGCTCCATAGAAGTATTTGGAAACATATTTGGATGCCACATGTAAATTCTTAACTAGTTATGATGACCAGTGAGTCTAGTTTGGCGAAGGTAATCGGAGACAGTGAAATTGGTTAAGACTTCAATTATGAGGAGTAAGATGACTCAAACATTTTTGACAATGTCATTGATTGTTTTGTGTTTGGTTGTTTTCTCAATGTTACTTAAAGCTAATAGATGCTAATCCTACAAACAAGATTCATTTGGAAAAACGATGTGAGATTTTTCATGGTTAACATATATATTTGAAAAAGTGTTAAGTCTCTAAGTTGAAAACACTTTGATTGGTATCAGTGATTTAAACTATTGTTATAGTCAAATATTATTAGTCATAATTAGTTGGAGAATGTGCATGGACAGTTGGGAATAATTATTTAATGGTTATATCATCTAGGAGAGCATGCTAAGGTGATTTGAGCAAGCTGTTTAATCAAGAAGGAAAATACTTTATGAAATTATTTAATTTCTTGACTAAATCTGAAGTCAGAATGGAGGAGTTAGTAAAATTTGAATTAGACATTGAGATATATGATATGAAGCCAAGTGTATGGTCAGATAGAGAATATATTACATTTTAGGGTTTTCTTTGGTGGTGGAAACCTAAGAGGGAAGGAAAGCATATAAACTTAAAATAAGAAGGTGAATATGCTGGGTTAATTATGTGTCAGTGTGGAAGGAAGAAGAGATGGAAGATGCGGTCAAGCCGAGAGTTGGAGAGGTATGTGATGAATGTTATCTGAGCAACAAAGGATCTGATCAAGTAGAGAAGGTTTCTATTTCACATATCATTCTTACGTGTTGTTTCCTGATAGCTACAATAGAGTGCTGGAAATCCGGAAGTGAGGTAGATCTTAACAAATCTTTATTGTATTAAAATCCTATATCATGACACTATGTTAAGTTTTCAAAGCCCTTTCACAAGGCTTCTTATTACAAGGTAAAATATTGTTATGAGATTTAGGTAAATCCTCTCACAAGGTTACATTTTGTCATGTATATGTAAATACCTTTAACATGGTAAAGCCTTTCACAGGTGTACTTCATAAGAGTACAAATTTTTGGGTTCCATCCCCACCATGGTTTTTCTATAATTTGGGTTTCTACGATACCAAAAATATTGTGTTTATGTGTTGGATGTTATTTTTTTGCACATTTACTTTTGATTATTGAATTATTGTATTGGTGGATAAGTGAAAAGTGTTTAGATGTTGAAATCGGTAGATTCCTGATTCACCCCTCCCCTATCAGTAATCTCATCATATCAAGGTTAAAAATTGGTATCAGAGCTTTGGTCCTTGGAGAAGAAGTTTAACATCTTCAGGGAAAGATCCTAACAAGATGATGAGAAAGGAAAGTCCTAAGTTCAACAAGGATAGTTACATAGTATGGTGTAAAAGGATGAAGTTTTACTTGAAAGGAATGGTTGACTAGTATTGGGAGAATGTGACTACAAGTTATGTTCTACCTAATGGAACATTGTTTGTGGACCAGTTTAAGATAGTTAAAAGAAAAAAGAAAAATGAGCACGCTGCAACTATGGAAGCAATAGCTGTTAACATATTGTTCGTTCGTGCTTAACTATGCATATATATATA
>MU223390.1:707601-737772 GCA_018584345.1 Thuja plicata
TAGAAAACAACTCTCTTACAACGTTAAGAACAGCAAACCATTTGGAGATTTTGAGAAAAACATTTGAATTGTGTTTATTGAGGACTTTTTGTCCAATTTATAGAGGTTTTGAGGAAAGAAGATAAAACAATCAAGACCTGTTCAAATTATTCTCAAAGGATAACATGTTATCCACAATTTACAGCTACGTCATTCTTGTCTTCGTATTCGAAAAGATGAGTGAAATCTATTGAACAAAAAAGGATTTTATTCTTGCTAAAGGATAAGCATTGGGAGTTGTAGTAAAATTCTAAAAGTTAATTCAAGTGTTGACAAACAGCTGAAATTGACCTTCCATAAAGCTTACGTTGCACGCATGATTTTAGAATATTATGCTCAAAGACAAAAATAAAGAGCGAATCTTAATTCTGTCAAAGACAAAAATTCCCTGTCTCTGACTACATCTTGTGCTTATACGAATTTGAAAATATATAAACATTTTAGTCATAAAGAGGCTATGTTGAACCTGAATGATATCTCTCAAAATTAAATCATGTGCGTTGGAGCTTTTGTGTGTGAGAGCGAGTAAAATGAGATTGATAGAGATACAAAATCCAAGTAAATATTTCACTTGCTCATCCTATATGTTAGATGCTCTTTAGAAATACATGTGACTTGTAGCACCCAGTTTCATGATTAACAACTACAATTTTGTCTACTCATTGGTGGTTTTCATCGCTAATAGATATTGGAAGCCGTAAAGATGAAAAATTTAACACTACCTTAATATGAACCTTGTGATATCTGTTGAATGAAGGATTGCAGCTAGTGTATGTTGTTATTTTGATACCTCATTACTATGATTAGTATGAATGCAATAGGTTAATATGTACCAATGGGATTTTAGCATTATAAACTCAATTCTTTTCATAACTTGGTGGTTTTCATCATAGTTATCGAAAGTCAAATTGATGAAGAAATGTAACCCTACCTTTATATGAACCTTGGGACATGAGTTGAATGAATGATTACAAGTGGTGTATGATTTCACTTTGATACATCATTGAAGTGATTAGTACAAAGGCAATACATTAAGATGTAGCAATAAGATTATACTATTATAATGTTATATTGTGTGGTTACCTTATTGTGCATAGTGACAAGTAATGTTTTGCAAGTTTTCATAATAAGTCACGTACTAGCATCTTATAGATTTCCATACATTGGTATCAATATATTATATATAAAAAATAGTATTAGTTATTAAAAAAAACTTGATCAACGAAAATGAAGCTTTATATGATACAACACAAAATAATATGTGCATCATAATTTTGAATCAAATACATCACACTTATATAGGAGTTTATTCTCCTACATTATAGGAAATTCCCAAATATAATTTTTCAAATATATTGAGTTTTTTTAATAAATCGACACATTTGTATCACTAATATATTAACGTCCCGAATGAACTATAGAAAACCTAAGCATTTTTTGCATAATTATTATATGCATCCTATGATGCAATATTTTTAATACCCACCATATTGCATCATTCTCAAACAAACAATAGTCAAACTAGTCTCACTCTACCTACTATGATTTCATCCAAGGATAGAGAAAAATACATCTAACCATGTAACCAAGGATATGGACTAAGACATATATCAAAGGTTTTTTAAAAATTAAGGTAGGGAAAGCACATCTATCTAATATCTTAAATAAAATTTGGATAGGAACAAAAAAATCTATCTAGGATCAGGGCTATGAACAAGAACACACATCTACTCAAAATAATTATTATTAGGGACACATAATTCCAATGATAATCATCAATTATTGTGATTGAGGACAATAACATCCAATAATTTACATCATCTTGTGATGTGAACAAACACATGCAATGTGGACGGACACAGCTAATAACAAGCAACTAAATTTTATGATTGGGGACAAAAAAATCAATCACAAATATAACTTTTGATTTGATTTAAAGTATATATTCCTCACTATTTTTTTGTAGATGATTGTTAGTAGACACCTCAAAAATACATTCTTCATCATTAGATGCAACTAATGCCCTATTTTTATAAAGCTTGTCATGAAGGAGATCACTGGCACGCTGAGTGTAATTCATAATAATGTGTTCCTTGTTTTCACAATAGTAGCACAAAATTTTATTGTTGAAGAAAAAAAAATCATTTCATGTAGAAAGGCTAGATCTAGATGAATGGTTAGGATTATTTTTTCCATACATTGTAGTTTCCTCTATAGCTGAGTTAGTTTAATTAGCTCTTTCATAAATAAAAGTAGACATAATTTCTTCTAGGGTGACATCTACTTTGTTTAATTTTAAAAGAAGTGATACGATAAATAAGAGGCATACTATTTAACAAAATATCCTTTTAATTATCTTCATCTATGTTACGATTTATCTTAACTAGTTGATTCAATAGGGAATGAAACTTACTTATATGTTGAAAAATATTATCTTTAACCATCATTTTTGCCCTCAAAAAGTTTTTCATTAAAGCCATCTTTGCACTCATTTTTTTTTATCCAAACAAATAATTTAATTCATCTCTCACTTCTTTTGAAGTATTTTCCAAGTTGATATGGTGAAGGTATGCATCTGATATTCCAAAAGAAATTAATTCTATTGCTCTTCAATTTTTCACAATCGATTTTATGCATTCATCAATATCAGTTGGTATTATTGATGCTCTACTTACTATATCACATAGATCATTTTCAATAAAGATCAACCATAATTTGATTTTCAGTATATAAAATTTGAACCTTCAATTAATTCTATTAATGTACTATTTATTTCCACTAAAAAAAATATTTGACCACTCTTGAATTAAAAACCATGAAACATGTCGAACACCATGATTATATACCTTAACAATTTTACAAACTAGCACTTGCACCTTTGAGGGGTGCAATGGCTATGCCAATGGAAAAATATATATATCAAATGATGATATTGAGGTATGTTTATGGTTCTCTATCCCTCTCTATTTCTATATCCATATTTTTGTCGCTAACACACACATCCTCCAAATGATGGTTAAAAAGAGCTATGTTCTTCTCTCTTTTCTCTTCATTTGCATGTTTTATCTCATTAACTTGAACAAAAGAATCTAACACAATCATTCCATGCGACAAATCTAGAGTTTTTCCTAGAATGTAAGTTGTTAGATGTTCTTGTACTTGCAAAGTGTTCATGTGGGAATGTTGTTCTTGTAAGGGAAATCTTAACTACTTAGAGGAAAATCTATCCCTTTATCTAAGTCACTATTTCATTCCTATAAGTAAGTTCTTCTTGTGAATGAATTAGTTTCTCATGGTTTCAAGTCTGATAGAATGTAGAATTGACTCTAAAGGATAGACACCCATTGCTGGAATTTTCTAATCTCTAATTGTAATTTTTAATTTTATACATATCTCTATATTTAATATTGATGGTTTGTGGGGACTAATCAAGAAAAGTATTGTACAATTTTCTGAAATTCGTAAGGTTTGGGGCAACAACAAGAATTATTTTTCTTTGTTAACTCGTCACGCATTTTTTGGGTTGACCCATCAACCATTTCCTTAGGTTGAATCGTCAAGAATTTCTGTAGGTTGACCTGCCACGTAACTTTTAGGGTTAGGGTTTTTCTAGAAGAAAAATAATGTTAGGTTTATGGCCTTTTAGAGTAAACAAGTATTGTAGCATTTGAAACAGTATTGAGCTACAAGGGATCGCTAGTTGTAATCGGTTGAAATTAATGGATAATAATATTGGACTCTCTATTTTGTTGACATAGCCCAAGATTGGGTGAACCACTTTAAATCTGTGTCTTCTTTCTCTACTTTTGTGTCCTTTATTCCTTTGCATTATTGGTTGTATTTGCATGTAATTGTTATATTTATGTATGCTAATCCTAACAAGTGGTATTGAGCAGGTTGTATTTAGATATCCTCTGTAGGAAGGTCTGATGGTTGAGTGAGAGCCTCATGGTTGAGCAGGATTAATGAAATATGAGGGTAAGTTGAAGGTTGAGAAGTATAATGGGAAGAACTTTAAGTTATGGAAAATTTAGATGGGGGACTATCTCTATTAGAAGGATATATGGCTGCCATTAGGAGGAATAAGAAAGAAAGTCACAACTATGTCTCAAGAGGATTGACATATTTTTGATAGAAAGGCACTTGGGAGTCTTCGTTTATGCCTAGCATAATCGGTACCACATTTAATATTACATAAGTGAAGAAAACTAAAGAGTTAATGGAAAACCTAGAGAATTCATATGAAAAACCTTCTTCTTTGAATAAGGTATATCTTATGAAGCATTTATTTAATATGAAAATGGTAGAAGGTGGGTCAATTTTTTATCACTTAAATGAGGTTTATATAGTTACCATTCAATTATCTTTTTTTAATGGCAATGTTTATGAAAATAATTAGCATCTTTTAATTCTGTGTTCTTTGCTTGAAAGCTAGTATGACTTGGTCATGATTGTTAGTAACTCTGCTTCTAGTTCAAATACCCTAAAATTTGATGATGTTGTTGGTGTTATTATGAGTGAGGAAATTCATAGGAAAAGTTTAGGTGGATCCATATCATTTAGTATTTTGAATGTAGAAAGTAGAGTAAGATCAAAGGAGAGAGGAAACATTTATGAAGGTCATGGGAAATCATGAGGAAAATTAAAGCGAAAGAGGTCTTAATCAAGAGGACCAAATGATTGTTGGCACTCTGGGAAACCAACTCATAGGAAGAAAGATTGTTGTTCTCGGAAGAATAAATAAGGAGAGAAACAAGAAGAAAATAAGGAGGCAAATATGATAAGTAATAAATATGAAGAGGATGTTTTTCTTCTTTCCCTTAAAAATGTTGATGATTCATGGGCTCTAGATTTAGGTACCTCATTTCATTCTATGCCCCATAGAAGTTATTTTCTTGATTAAATCCAAGGGAAATTTGGGTTGGTTTATTTGGGAGATAATTAGCCTTGTCAAATTGTTGGGAAAGAAAGAATTAATATTAATTTGCAAAATGGGAATTATTATCTACTACAAGTGGTAAGGCATCTTCAAAGGTTGAGTAGGAATTTAATTTTAGTAGGGTAGCTAGGTGATGAAGGTTACACAGATACTTTTAATGACAAAAAATGAAAGGTTTTAAAAGGTTCCCTAGTAGTAGAAAAAGGTGTGAAATTAGACACCTTATATCTTTGTACATGTCATATTTTTCCTTCTACTTTAATTGTTACAGAGAAAAGTCAACGTTCAGGAACAGTTATTGCAGTTGAGTAGGTAGAACATGAAATAGTTTTTGTGGATTTTGAAACAATAGTATGGAACAATAGACTTGGTTTTATGAGTGAAAAAATGTATGAAATTAATTCATTCTAAGAAAGTCTTACCAGGTCTAAAATGTATTAATATGGATTTTTGTGAAATTTCTATGTATGGAAAACAAAAGAGAGTTAGTTTTATGAAGGTTGGGAAAGAAAATAAAATGAGAAATTATAGCTTGTGCATACAAAGGTATGAGGACCAGCTTAGGTATCTTCCCTTTGTAGCTCTCTGTATTATGTTACATTCATTGATAATGCAAGTAGGAAATTATGGATTTATTTTCTCGGGGATAAATCTTATGTATTTGAAAAGTTAAAAAAATGGAAAAGCTTGGTGGAAAGTGAGACTTGTAAAAGAAAAAAATGTATTAGATCTAATAATGGTGGCGAGTGTTACAACACAAAATTTTAATATTATTGTTCCTCTAATAATATTCGAATGAAGAAAATAGTTCCAAGGACTTCACAAGAAAATAGAGTGGTTGAACGCATGAATACGACAATAATAGAGTGTGCAAGGAATACGAGGTTGCATGCTAGGATGACATTTAAACATGTGGGTAGAGGTTGTAAACACTGCTATTTATTTAATTAAATTGAGGTCTCTCTACTCATTTTGGTTGAGGTATTCTAGAGGAAGCATAGACATGTAAGAAGCTACGTTATGTTTTCCTCAAAACCTTCGGTTGTGAAGAATTTGCACATATAGATTCTGAAAATAGAACCAAGATGGAAGCTAAACCAAAGAAATTTTTATTTGTTAGATATGGCATTGATGAATTAGGCTATATAATTTCAGATTTTGAGAATAATAAAATTGTAAGAATAAGCAAAGTCATATTCAAAGAGAAAGTGTATTACAAATATCAGTTGTGGCAACATGAAAAGAAAAAAATCATTATGCAGTGCTGGATTTTACTCCTAAAGATGATGTTCTAGTGGTTCCTCACGATCTACAATAAAAAAGAAACAAATTCCACAAACTCTAGTGAAAGTTAGACAATATCAAAGGATAAGTAGTCCTCTTGACATTTTGTCTCCCTCTTTGTATTCTATTTTATTGACTGATGTTGGTAAACTAGAATGTTATGATGAAGCTATGCAAGTTGCCTGCATGTAAAAAGGATTTACATAACGAATGAGTTTATATGTCGAAAGAGGAGGATGGAGGTAAGAAAATATTTAAAATCAGGCTAGTTGTACATGGTTTTGCATAGAAAAAGGGAATTGATTTTAATGAGATCTTTTCTTGACTTGTAAAAATGACTTTTTTTCATACAATTTAAAGTATTGTGGTTGCTAAAGATTTTCATTTGCAATAACTAAATGTGAAAATTACCTTTCTCCATGTTGATTTGGAGAAGGAGATATGTATGGAACAACGCCAAGGATTTGATGTCACAGATAAGGAGAAGTTAGCACAAAGATTAAAGAAGAGTTTATATGACTTGAAACAAGCACCCCGACAATAATATCTTAAATTTGATAGTTTTATGGCTGAGCACGGCTTGAATAGGTGTAATTATGACAATTGTGTTTATTTTAAGAGGTTGGATAATGACTACTACATTATTTTTATGTTTATATATTGATGATATGCTTGTAGCTGGGTTTAACATGGATCACATAAGAGACTTAAAGTTCAACAGTTAGAAAAATTATTTGCTATGAAGGATTTGGGGGCAGCGAAAAAAATCCTTGGTATAGAAAATTTGTGAGATAGGAAAAAAAAAATCGACTCTATCTCAGGTTGATTATGTTGAAAAGGTGTTGCAGAGACTCCCCATGGAGAATGCAAAAGATGTCAGTACACCTTTGCCTAGTCATTTGAAATTGACTAAGATGTGTTCAAAGACATAAGAGGAGGAAAAAATGTCTAGAAGGTACCCTATTATTCAGCTGTAGGCAATTTAATATATGTTATTGTATGGACCAGACCTAATATTACACATGTTGTAAGAGTTGTTTGTAGATATATGAGTCCTCGTCGAGTTGAGCATTGGAATACAGTAAAATGGATTCTCAGATACTTGAGAGGTACATCCAATAAATGTTTATGTTTTGGGGGCTCTAGTACTGATTTACAAGGATATGTTGTCTCAAATTTTATAGGACGCATTGGTATTAGACAGAGTACAAAATGTTATGTTTTTATTATCGGTGGGACAACATTGAGTTGGATATCTAGGTTACAAAAGGTGGGTTATTTAGCCTCCACAAACTAAGAGTATGTAGCTACAACTAAATCAAGAAAGGAGATGATATGGATGCAATGCTTCATGGAAGAATTGGAAAAAATACAAGTTAACAATTATTTATTTATAGATAGCTAAATTGTCATTCATCTTGCAAAGAATTGTTCTTTACATTCAAAGAAAAAATACATACAGTTGTAGTATCACTACATTTAGTTGGTATTGGATAATGGACAGTTAAGGATGGAAAGGATACATACAGATGAAAATTTAGATGATATGTTTAAAAAGGCAGTGACAAGAGAGAAGTTGAAGTCCTCTTCAGCTTCGGTTGGTCTTCATGACTAAAACAATAAAATAAAAGAACAAAGTCCATTATGTGTCTTTCCAGTGGGAGCTATAGAGCTAGCAGTATTGCTACAAGATCACTCTCCAAGTGGGAGATTGTTTAGTGTGGAGCATGATCAGCCTCCTAGTGGGAGCTTTTTGGTTTGTGGTGACTGATCAGGCAAATACTATACAATTTTGTGCAATTTGTGGGGTTTGGGGCAAAAACCCAAATTTTTTATTTTGGTTAACTTGTCAAGAATTTTTTGGGGTTGACTCGCCAACCATTTCGCTAGATTGACTCCTCAAGCATTTCCCTAGGTTGACCTGTCAAACAAGTTTTATGGTTCATGATTTTCTATAAGAAAAATGGTGTTAGGGTTATGGATTGTTAGAGTGAAGAAGTATTGTAGCATTTGTAGTAGTATCTAAAATTACTAGATAATAATATTGCACTCTTTGTTCGGTGAACATAGCCCAAGATTGGATGAACCACATTAAAGCTGTGTCTTCTTGTTCCAATTTTGTGTACTTTATTCCTTTGTATTTTTGGTTGTATTTACCTATAATTGTTAGATTTATGTCTACTAATCATACCAAATATTTCATACCACCTTGTAATTAACTACATATTCTATAGTTAATTCTATATTTTTTATTAAATTTTATTTACTATATTACGTTGAATACTATTAAATTTTATCTATTAAAAGAACCCATCTTTGTCGAGGCTTTTCAAACATTTCCAATAAAAGATACCCATCTCTTTTCTATGCTTTGATGGATATCCATACACTATGTTGCAAAGCTCCAATATTGGCATAAATTGGAGGACATTCGAAAAGGCTATGGAATTTGGCTTTACACTAGCCATTTGCATTTATTTGAATCTTTCTAAAGTTGTTTTAACAATATCATTATCTAGAATATCCATAATTTTTCAATCAAAATTTAATATCAAAAAGTGAATAAATATTCCTTGATTAGATTATGATTTTGATTAGGTTATAATTATTACTTATTTGGCCGCCTCCTATCCAAATTTAACTTGATTTTTTTTCCACCTTCTAGATTTTCAAGAAACATGGAAAAATTTAGGGTTCTAATATTTCATTTTTCTATTTTATTTATATTTTTTGTTTTTGAAAATATTTCTTCACATTGATAGATTTGACCTAGTTGAAAAACCATTTTATTCTCTTTATTTATTGAAATAGCTAAAAGGAAAACCATTATATTTTTATATTAAAATTAAATCATTATAATTTCTAAATAATTTTTTTGTTGAAAGTTTCTTTTATATGATCAACTTATTTTATTCAACTAATACCTTCAATAGTTTATACTTAATAAATATATTTGTTTGTATTCAATTTTATTTAATATTTATTAACTTATAAACTCCATAGCTAAATTTTTCCACAGGCCAGATCAGCTAATAGTTGTTCAATGTATTTTCATTTTTTCCTTAGGTTCTTGTTGCTTGTGAGTCTTTATTAGAACAACAAAGTAGCTAAGAGCTTCTCGGTGCTATGCATCTCAGACGAGATGTTGGCATAAGAAATTTTGTCATGGTAGTTTTATTTCTTATAGAGGTAGGATAATTACATTGTCATGTCCTCTTCCACCTCCTCATTCTGCTTCCCCTTCTCATCCTCCTACAACTGTATTAGGGTGGAAACCTATGTGAATAGAATCTAAGCAATACTGATCTCTTTTAAATTTTAATGGAAATAAATCAATTTAGAAATATATGGGAGGACTATATACACCATGAACACATTTAAACGCACGGATAATTGCATTAATATTCCCTATGCATTCCACATCGGTTCTTTCTCATTAATATTTTTGCACTTGAATATAAAACAGTAACAAAATCCATTCCACCCATACAACTATAGAAAAGCATTTATGATTAGATTATAACATTGTACTATGAACATAAAGTAAAGCATGAGCTAAATGGACATTTTGAACCGCTTTCTGATGGTATTTTGGGTTTATATATTCTGTTACACCGGGCTCTTTGGCTGAAAATAAAATAAAAAGAAAGGACTTTGTTAGAGAAGAGAGAGCAACATAGATAAAAGATGAAGATGATTTCTGTAAGTACACCATTTATCAATGCTTCATGGTAACCATAGGCATATTGTGGTCACGTACTAGTTGTTTATTGTTTATTGGAAAACAATCCCACATAAACAACTAACATGCTAATCACAAAATACATGTTGTTTAATTCTTTCTATTTCAATATACTTAAGAACCTCCAACCATTCTTGCTCCTTCAACAACCTTAAGAAAATGAAAAGTAACATTTAATTAAGAAATGAAACACTCAATTTAGAGATTTCATTCTATTAGAATCTGCTTATATTTTTGGATGTTAAATATCTATAATCTATCCAAAAAAAATCTTGTCCAATCTTAATCAATTAATTCTTACTGCAAGCTCAACTCCTCCAAGCCCAATATGGCTATAGTATAACCCTATAAACAGTAAAGAGCTACTCTAGATTTTCCTTCAAATCAAAAGTGTGTCATGTGTTTGGAGAATGAAATAGTGTTATAGATGAAGTGGCCAACTTAAGCCTCATAAGTGTTGATTGGACTATCTTAATTTTTACTCAATGCCATTCCAAACTAAAATAAATTCTTTCTCGTGAAAGACTTAAAGAATTAGCAACATAGTGATAAGAATTCAATTAATACTTGAAAAATGATCAATTGTAGTTATAATGTGCAAGGCAAGCATTTTTCAAAGTAGGAGGTGTACTAAAAAAGAGCTGAGACCCTATAGACATATTATTCAACTTAATTTTTCTAAAATTGAATTATTGATGTGGAATTTTAGGATGATATTGGATTTTGCAAAGAACTAGGTACTGATGTATTTTATTACAGTAAAAAAAATGTTTTATAGGGATCTAAAACCCTTTAAATTTCCATCTTTGAAAGTCTTCGATCGCAATAAAAGGTAAATATAAGATTGTATATTAGCTCATTTAACTTGAAGATTGATTCACTTTGATTGGCTAAAAGCATTATGCCTTTAATTCCTCTTGTAAGATAGAGGTAACTAATGCTGGCATGTACCCATTTACATAATTTATTATGGTTAAGAGAGGCTTGTTAACATGGCTAATTTTGAAATGAAATGAAATGATGCAACTTTCCAATCCAATTGCTCTCTTGATTAAAATTTGATGCCTTGTCCATTTTTTTTAAAGATAAAATCAAAATTTGATGCTTTGTCCAAAAGAGAATTAGATAAATCAAAATTGTTCTTTCAGATTATGGGAGGATAAATTAGATAAAATCAAAATTGTTCTTTCAAATTTTCAAAATTGTTCTTTCAAATTTTCAAAATTGTTCTTTCAAATTTTGGCAGAAACTGAGCTACACTGCAGCCCTTGTTAGGTTTAAGGCATTTTTTATTTAAAATTGAGGACCTTATTTTCAAAAATCAACGGTCCACAACGTAGAAGAGGTGTGGATGAACATTGAGGCCTTTTCCACCATAAAATGTGAAAATAAAGGAGGGGTGAAAATTTATACAAACAGAAAGAGAAGCAAGAACAAACAGAGAAAGGGCATCAAACAATGCTATCAAGATCAACCAAGTGATCAAGTTTATGGGACAAGCCCATCAAAATTTGGATCTTATCAACAATATTCCAAGTAGACATATCGTTAGAAGCCCACTTTACCAGACAATCAACAACCATATTCCATTCCCTGGGAATATGAGTGAAAGTAATAGACTCCAAAGAAATACACAAATTATGAATCTGGTCCACAATCAATGCTAACTTCCAATTAACAACTTTAGAATGTTGTTGATTCAAAAGATGTATCACCACTTGAGAGTTGGATTCACAGATAATCCTTCTCCAACCAAGATCCCAAGCATTCTTCATAGCATACAAAATTGCAATAGCCTCCATCAGGTTGTTAGTGTGGTGACCTTTATAAATTGAGAACACAAACTAAACATCCCCCTTACTATCTTTGCCAACACCACCAATTCCAGCAGGCCCAGGATTACCCTTGGAAGACCCATCTGTGTTGATTTTAAGAATACTCTGCGGAGGGGCACTCCACTTCCCCACCCTATTAATCTTTCACAAGGGATGTCTGCACATCTTTCTAAGTAGTCTTTCATGTGAGGGGGGGATATTCAGGCGGTTATTGAAAATATCCTCCCCTAGTTCTAGAGCCTCAGAAGTATCACATTTTGTAGAAATAGTTTCCCCCAAAGAATGGAGAATTTTCCACCATAAGTGAGGAGCCTCCAACAATTCATCCTTAAAGATAAGACGGTTCCTCTCCAACCAGATATGCCAAATAATAAAAGAGTGTCCAAGATTCCAATCAACTTGAAGAAATGAAGTCTTGACAGGAGCCTTACCCCATCGAGCAAAGAAATCTACCAGTGAGGAAACATGCCAACAAGAATGGTTCCACACATTCCACCAAGAGAACCAAATATGTCTACTGAAAGGGCATTGAGAGAAGAGATGAGAGACATTTTCTTCACTAGTCTGGCATAGAACAAACATTGAGGGTCCATGGAAGCCACACTTGCATAGATTATCCCACGTAAGGCAGCGGCTATGGACCACCAACCACATAAAAAAATTACATTTGGGCCAAGAAAATTTGTACCAGACTTGCTTCCACTAAGGTACCTGAATATCCCCCAAAATCTGTCAGAGAAGCTCAACATATCTAGCAGACACAGAAAATTTCCTAGACAAGTCCTCGCTGTCCCAAGCAAGAACATCATTACCAACCAAAATAGTACACTCTCGAGACAGCAAAATATGAAATATCTCCTTCCTATCCACCTCAAAAGCTCCTTGAGGCCATTCTAAGGGGTGTTTCCAATGAAAGGAAGGAGCCAAACCTCTAGCATTCCCTATCTTATAAAAATCAACTGTGTCCCAACCAGCAGTACTAAAATTTTGATAGAAGGCATGAAGCTGAGGATGAGTGGAAAGGATAGGAGGGTGCCCATCCCAAGAGTCAAGCCAAAATAGAGCTTGTGATCCTGAATGAAAAATCCAAAAGAGACCATCTTTAACCAACCGAGTTCCAAACTTTAGCGTATCCTAGATCATGGATCCTCTCCTTTCCAGAGGAAAGTGGTGAACTTCAACCAGATCAATATCTGGAAAATTCTTATGGGTGAGAATGCAAGCCCAAAGTTGATGTTGGTTAGTAATAAAGCTTTGCATCGAGAACCTGACCATTTAAAATAGCTGATCTTAAACCAAGGCCACCCCCCTTTTGAGATCTACATGTTGTTTCCCATTTAACTAGACTCCATTTAGAAGAAGAAAGGTTCCCACTCCAAAGGACCTGACAGGACCGAGCATCAAATTCCTGAAGAAAATACATAGGAGAAGCCTAAACAAAACACCTATAAATAGGAAGGGCTTGAATATCTGACTTCAACAGAGTCAAGCAAGCAATATTTGATAGTCAATGATGATTCCAATGATTAACCTTTTGCCAAATTTTATCAAGAAAAACTTGCTAGGAAGATCTAGGATGTCTACCAATAGTAAGAGGAATACCCAAATAAACAAAGGGAAGAGACCCAATCTTAAACGTCAGAATAGCAGCAATACGCCTCTAAATAGCCTGGGGACTATTGAATAAAAAAATGGAGGATTTGTTCTCATTAACTTTCTGACCCAGAGCTGCAAGATACACATCCAAGGCATGCCTAAAAGAAGTAGCTTCCTGAAGATGAGCCTGTCCCATAAATGAAGTATAATCCACAAACTGAAGATGTGAAAGAGGAGGCAAGCCAGCACCCCATTTCCACCCATGAATCAAACCCTGGTGAACACGAAGCTTAAGAAAGCGGTCCAAACCCTTAGCCATAATGATAAAGAGGTAAGGAAGAATAGGGTCCCCTTGGCGAAGTCCTCTAGAGGCACCAAAGGGTTCTAAAGGAACACCATTCACAAGAACAGAAAAAGAAGCTGAAGTAACACAACTCATAATCTAGTTCACCCACTGTTGGCTGAAACCAAAGGCCAAGAGAATCTTTTGGAGAAAACTCCATTTGACTCTGTCATAAGCCTTACCCATATCCAACTTAATGAACATAGCTCTCTCTTTTGAAGTATGCATAGAATGAATAACTTCAGAAGAAATAACAATCCCATCAAGAATTTTCTTACCAGCCACAAAATCACCTTGTTCCTCTTAAATCACAATTGGAAGGCATATCTTGAGTTTGTCAGCAATCAATTTAGTGATAATTTTGTACACAACATTACAGAGAGCAATGGGGCGAAAGGAATCAAGATTCTTGACACCTTCTTTCTTGGGGATAAGAGTCAGTAAAGTAGAGTTCAATGCATGAAGCATTTGCTTATTCTCAAGGGATTCCTTAACCACCTCCAAGAGATCCATATTAATAATTTCCCAAAATTCCTATAAGAATTCCACAGGGAAGCCATCTGGGCCTGGAGCTTTACCTTTATTCATCCCAGACACAACCTCTTCAAGTTCTAACATCAAAATTGGATGAATAAGAGAATCATTCATTGTGCTAGTGATAAGAGATGGAATGAAAGAAAATATCAAGTTCTCATCCTTATTAGTAGGCTGAGAATCCTCAGCAAAAATGGTAGAATAAAATTGAAGGGCTTCCTTGGTCATAGCAGACTGAGAGGAAATCTAAAGTCCTTCTGTTGTAACAAGAGAATAAATATAACCTTTAATACGACGAGCCTGAACAGAATGATGAAAAAAGAATTATTTATGTCCACTTCCTACAGCCAATCAAGCGAGCCTTTTGTTTCCAGTAAATCTCTTCCCGAAGTTCCCATTCTTCCACATCCCACATAGCCTAGGATTCAGCCCTGCCAAGAGCCTCTGTAAGTCTAGAGTCCCTGATTTGGTGAGTAATCACTGCAAGATGATCTAGAGCATTCCTCTTTCTAGATTGAAGGTTCCCAAAACAAGAAGTATTCCATCTCTTAAGATGATATTTGACATATTTAAGTTTCTTCTCAAAGATAAACATAGCCATGCCATAAGCTGGGCCACCCTCTCTCCA
The DNA here is from genome assembly GCA_018584345.1 of Thuja plicata. NCBI lineage: Eukaryota > Viridiplantae > Streptophyta > Pinopsida > Cupressales > Cupressaceae > Thuja > Thuja plicata. The sequence continues at coordinate 722,542 of MU223390.1, forward strand.
CCACTTAGTCACCAAATCATATAGGGAGGAGTCTCAAAACCACATCAGCTAGAATCTAAAATAAGGGTTCTTAGGGAGTGCAACAGGAGAAGAAGATAACTTAATCGACCAATGATCAGAACCTCTCCAATCAAGAATTTTAGAACTTGTAATAAGGCCACCTCCAACCCAATAACAAGAAACAAGAAACCTATCCAAACATTCTGAGATAGCTTCCTGACCACTCCGTCTATTTTTCCAAGTGAAGACCCCATTTGAAGGCTTAACATCAATAATATAAAGAACATCCACCTCGGCTTGAAAAATATCAAAAGCAGGGCCAAGCCTAGGCCAACCTCCTCTTTTCTCCTCAAGACTTAAAATAGAATTAAAATCACATCCTAAAATCCAAGGATAGTAAGGAGCACAAGTGTGCACATACCTAATGTGATCCCAAAGATGAATCTTCCCACGAATGTCAATAGGGGCATAAACATTTGTCACAAGAATAGTCTAACCAGAGTCCAAAGCAGTAGCCACCATAGAGATTGAGTAATGACTAGAAATCCACCAAAGGGGAGAGATCTTACGAGGGTCCCAGAAAAGAGCTGAACCTCTAGAATTCCTCTACGAACAAATACTTTGACAGTGACCAGCATACCAAATGCGTGGAGCATGCTGGTGCATAACCTCAATAGAAACCTTAGTCTCTTGAATACAAAAGACATCTGGTGAATGAATTGCAATCAAATCATGAATAGTTTTTTTATTACCGGTGCTATTAAAACCCCTCACATTCCAAGAGAGAATAATCATGGAGGGGTTTGAGAAAAGTGAGCATCAATAGGTTTAACAAACCCAGATTCCACCAATAGATCTCCAGTCATCTTTATCTTCTCAAGGTCCATCTTCCACCCTTTTGAGAAGCTATTAGAAGGACCTTTCTTAAGGGTTCATGGTTGCACTCCCAATCTATGAAATGAACCCTTATTTTGAGATGAAACTAAAACTTCTATAGCTAAATCTGCCAAAACAATGTCATCCTCTATGGAATTATTTAAAGTCACCTGAGCCACTTGTTGTCCCTGAATAGCCTGAACTGGTTCTAGTTCAAGCAATGGTACAACCTCTATACTGACCCCAACACTATTAGAAGTGACCACATGTGGGACTCCTTCTTCCAAAGCTAAATTCTTTAGCACCTCAAACCTTTTAAAGCTTCCATCTATCTGTCTATCTTTGAAAGTCCTCTTCTGACCTCGTCCTTTGGCCTTAGTCTTAAATGGAACAAATCCTTCCTTGTCCTTGCCCTGATGTTCAGCCATCATGGGAGCTTTCCATTTGTCCTCTTTACCTAGAGTAGGAGGTGTTGTAGAAGGGGCATGAGTTTCCTTACGAACTTTGGGACATTGTCGTAAGAGATGGCCATATTCATGACAAAAATGACATCGAAAAGGCGGAGATTCATAATATAACTGCTGAATCCATGATGAAGATCCCAAAAAAATTTCCATCGAATCTGGAAAGGGGTTATTTAGATCTATCTCAACCCAAATCTGGGCAAAAGAAATCACCTTTTTATCAAGGTTTTGTGTAGCAACTGCCGCAGGCTTTCCCAAGAGACTAGCAATTTTATGTAAGATGTCTTCTCGCCAAAACTCTAGGGGAAGGCGAGGTAGCCAAACCCAAATAGGAACTTGAGAAGGCATCTCTTCAGCTCAATTAAAACCTGCATGTCATGGTTTAATAAATATTCCAACCTGATTATAAAAATATGGGCCACCTTCAAAAACTCTATAGCGATTTGCCATATTCAAGAAAATAACCATAAAATAGCTATTTTCTGCTAGCATAATTTCCATATCTCCTTCACTCTGCCAAGAATGCCAGATCCAAGCTTCCAGAGTGGAAAAAGGAATGTGAATGCCAAGAAACTTGTAGATGAGAGCATGTCTGCTCCAATATGAGACATCTTCTTCCACCAAATCAAGAGAAACGACCAAAACTGGACGATCCTGGGTTCTAGGAAGACACCCATTAAACTTCTTCATTTTAGGCTCAACACTCATATAAAATGTATCTACTTTATATGCATGCATGCTTGAAGAGGACCCATTAGGAGCCTTGTCCATGGGAGATAGCTCCAAAACAAAAAGATCACGGTTGGAAAAAAGCTTTGAAAATTATTAAAATCTGTATGAAGCCCTCTACAATTTCCACAAAACCCTCTGCAAATTCCTCTACACAAACACCCGTGAAAAAATGTGCCTATAAATGCCCTCAAACACCTCTGCAAATGCCCTAAACCATGCATCCAAGCCCTGCAAACCATCAGTTGTTTATTTTCCTCTACGTCGTGACTCGCCTCTCAGTCCATCTGCTCACTTGTAACTTAAACTACTTTAACAACTTTCTTTTTCCAGTCAGCTAGCTACTTGGCTTTGTATTATTGCTAGATTGTGAGTTGAATTGTTTAGGTCTGCAATGGGTGGTCCCCATAAAATGTAAATGACCCATCGGGTTTACAAAACATCCTAGAAATGAAAAAAAATGTGTTTTCATTCATTTTCCACGTATTTGTTCGTAAATGTAGCATCACCTTGCATAAAAAATTGATCTACCATTACTTGCAAGTAGGTTGAGGCGAATTATTGTTCTCACAATTTTTTCGAGTGCGCACATCTCTACTCTAGTTTATCGTACGAAGTTGTAAAAAATAAAATTGATTTGCGATTAGTTGCAAGTAGGTGGGAGAGAATTTATTGTTCTCACAATTTTTTTGAGGATGTATGTCTGTATTGTGTTTTATCACACAAAGTTGCAAAAATAAATTGAATCCAACATTTTGATTTCTTGACACTTTTTTTTTTGTTTTTTTTTTTTTTCTTTGGTGCAATTTATAGGGAGATCAGCTCCTTCTACAAATGATTAGATTTTGAGATGGAAGGCTATCTTGGAATGGGGTAGAGGGGATGGAATCATGAGATGGAGTGATTTGGTGTTGACATGCAGGGGGTTTAGTGGATAAAATAGAAGGAATGTCTTCATGAAGTGGAGTGTAAGTGGATGTTAAGCCTTGAGATGGAAGAGGATCATTGGGGGGTGGAATACAAGGGATGTTTTGATCTTGATTAGGAATGGGATTATAAGATGGGTTAGTGGATCTTGATATGGAAGGTTGTGCACTTTATATCGAAAGGTGTCATGAGAGGGAAAGGTGTCATAAGATGGAGGGATACCATAAAATGGAGGGATTGTTAGATCTAGAGGAGAAGAGGAATGATTTGGAACAAGGTCTTGGCATGTTTGGACTTTTGAGGATGATGTCATGGAGGAGATGTAAGGTTCAACTTGGGTGGATGGAGGGATAGAGAACATATGAGACTTGGGATATTGAGGGTTGTCTTCATTTGGAGGGGATGGTGGTGGATGTATGACTTGACGGGATTATGCAACATTATTTGGAGTTGGGGATTTATACTTGTTTGCTAGCCCTTTGATCCACTCAGTGGAAAATTTATTGAAAGACGGGAATTATGTGGGTTTTGGAGGGTTAAGATTATGTGGAGGATTAGGGTTATGGTTTTTGACATTAAGCTTAATGTATGGGAGATTAGGTGAAGGATTAGGATTGGAGGGGAGAGGGGGATTATTGATTTGGGCAAGGGGGAAGCACATATGTCTTTAAAAGAAATTTTTTTCTTTTGGTCCCCATTTTGTAAGATAAGAATAGTGTCACGAAGTTCTTGAATCTCTTGGTCAAGGTGGCTATGGAGGGAATCATATGAGGGGTTTCCCTTGTCAAAAGGTGGAGGAAAGATAAGAAATGGGAGATGGATTAGGATTAGATATGATGTGTGGGGGTATATATGAGTTGGATGGATGTGATTGATAGGTTTATTGAATTTGATGTATGATTTGGGAATTTGATGTATAATCCATATTCATGATGTATAGATATGGATTAGAAGAGAATTTGGATGAAGATGTGGATTGAAAAATGGATGAACTTGAGAGATAGGTGAGGGATGTTTGAAGAGAACTGAATGGATAATGTGTGGTTGGGTTTGAATGAAATGGTAGATGAATTAGATTAAGTCTTGGATACAGTAGTGTTAATTGGACATGAAGATTGGATTAGAATATGATGATGTCATTAGACTGAATGAAAGATGAATGATTAGTGGCATGTGGAGAAAGGTTTAGGAATTGACCCATGTGATGTCACATGATTGGTTAAAATGAAAATAAGGGGATTAATGAATTTATAAACTAAACACAAGTATTTATTTAATAAATAGAGGAAATAGGATTATAGAAAAGACTTAAATTTATTTAATTTTAGAAAGAAAAGGATAATGAATTATTTATTTTACCATTTTATTTTTTTTGCTTTGGTGCATTTTACATGGAGATTAGCCACTTCCGTATTATATGTTCCTTAATAGTATGGGCCCATGGTTTTCATCCACATATCCTCTCACTAACAAGGTTAAGAAACATTAGCTTGGGGGTTCATTAAAAGTGGAAAAATCAATTTTGACATCTTAGATCCAATTACCCACATTGATTGAGACACGACCATTGACAAAGATAAAAAAATACAATAAGTTTAAGCTACATGCCACTAACATTCGTCATTTTATTTTGGATCCCTTTGGCACATTATTTTCTATATAACTTTTTACTTGTTTGAATATGACCAATTGTAGGCTACTTGTATATTGATAATGTATTTTTCTCGAATGATTTAAAAATAAAGAAATAAATAATAGTTGAAGGGTTTTTTTATGGATTATCTTTCTTATGTCTATAGAAAAAGTAGGCAATCAAGTTTATAGTAATCTATTTTCGTAGAATTTATTAAATACCTTTTAAAAAATTTGATCTTCATTTTATCAAAAACATGTTCTTTCTAATTCAATTAGATATATGGAGAAAATTGTCTTCTTAAATTAAAATTATTTTATTTTATTTGAAAAGACAACTTCAAATACACAAGTGCTTTTCAAACTACAACAATAAGGAAAAAGTATAATTTTATGCATCTTGCATATTTATTAAAAGTTTGGAAATCTTTGTAGGTAAACACAAAATAATATGATTACAACAAAAAGTAAATTAATATATTTATTTTCAAACTATTTCTTTTATGGAATAATTTTAGTATATGTATATGTTGGCATCTCTGTCATTTAATATGAAATGAGTAAGCATACATATAAACTAGAAGTTTCCTTCCATGAATCAGCCACGTGCAAGGATCTTGTCCATCAAATTCACCCATGTGTCAAACCTGGTCCAAATGCACTTTCATGAGTTTAAAACTTGGTGGATGGCTTTCTCTATCTCATGAAGCAATCTTTTCATCTATAACAAGACATTAAAATCAAATTTAAAGATAAATTTATGATTGATATAATAAAAGTAATATAGATAATAGAAAGAAAAAATATTCAATTTTTTTTTAAAATAAATTATGAATTTGAAATTTTGATCATTGATTAAAAACTATTTAATGAAATACAAATCTCAAATCTATACTTCAGACTTTTATATTATCTTCAATAACATTAAAAGTATTCAATATTTTAATATTTGGAAATATTAATTTTAATTAATTTTAAGAGTTATCTTTAAATTATTAATTTTTAAAAAACTAGCACTTGCACCTTTAGGGGTGCACTGGTTATGCCGATAGTAAAATATATATCAAATGATGATATTGCTCTCTCTCTCTCTCTCTCTCTCTCTCTCTCTCTCTCTCTCTCTCTCTGGTCTAATACTTTATCTACCTCTCTTTATTGTCATTTTCCTATGTCAAATTTAGTCTATTCATTTAAATCTCTCAATTATTGTTTCTAAACTCAAAACATCTGACATTACACATAATGTTGATTTTTCAGAATAAAATTTGATTGTCTTTGAACCTCTTTTGTTGACTTTTTTTTTATTCTCCCCTATTTATTGCTGATAAGTGTAAATCAGATTTTTATGAAGACTCTTTTTAGAGATAACTTTAAATTTGATTTTATGTGGACTTTGAAATATAAGCTCAAATCTGATTTCTTATTTGGACAGCAAATACTTTATTAAGCAAAGAATGTCTTCATTCATTCAACAGACTTGGAAGTAGTTTATTTACAGCAGCAGCAAATTAGTTTGTTTTTTGTAAGTGCTCTATTTTATTAGCGATTGTTTATTGCAGCAACACTTATTTTAGAATTGTCTTGTTGAGCAGTGATTGCTCTAGACATTGTTGAAGTTTGCATGCAGCTCCAGTTAGTTGTAAGTTTATTTTAGTTGTAGAAGTTAATTTTCAGATTAATAGAAGCAAGAGAAGCTTGCATATCTCCATCTTTGTTCTATGTCTGTTCCCTACCCTATTTTGGGGTTTGTTGAATTTATTCATTTTTGAAACATAGCATCTTGTGTAAGTTCCAAAATATAGAGTGATTCTATATTCTTTACATGGTATCAGAGCTGATTGGAGCTCAATCCTTGTGAGTCTGGGCATTTGTTTTTTTGAGAAAATTGTCTATCTTGCACAAGAGACATGACTGGAGATGTAGGAAAGAGTTGGCAGTAGCCACCGTCGTTTAATGATGTGTGTGTGTGTGTGTGTGTGTGTGTGTGTGTGTGTGTGAGGAATGTCCTGATTGTATGTCTTCTTTATATATGATGAAGGCACCTTCTTGGATAAGTATCATAAATCTTCTTTTAAGTATCTCGAGCACTACTAAAACCCGTGACATGATTAAATAGTTATTGAGTTTAAGGTTAAACCTAGTAAGTTCCCTCCTTTTACCTTGGAAGACTTCATCATTTCTTTGTTTCCAGAGGGACCAAAGAACTTTAACTTCAAATATAGACCAGAACTTGTTCAAATTAGCATCAAATAAGTCAACAAAAAATTCACATAACTAATGCTGGGAAATGAAGTGAAGGAAGTGGTTGATATTACAAGTATGGCGAAGCAATGATCTGCTATGGTATTGTCATTGATATCAAATATTATCTTTTTGAGTTTCTGATGATTGTAGAATACATCATGCTAACGGATATATCTTAAGGTGCAGCTCTATAGAAGTATTTGGAAACATATTTGGATGCCAAATGTAAATTCTTAACTAGTTATGATGACCAGTGAGTCTAGTTTGGCGAAGGTAATCAGAGACAGTGAAATTGGTTAAGACTGCAATTATGAGGAGTAGGATGACTCAATCATTTTTGACAATGTCATTAATTGTTTTGTGTTTAGTTGTTTTCTCAATGTTACTTAAAGCTAATAGATGCTAATCCTACAAACAAGATTCATTTGGCAAAAAGATGTGAGATATTTCATGGTTAACATATATATTTGAAAAAGTGTTAAGTCTCTAAGTTGCAAACACTTTGATTGGTATCAATAATTTAAACTGTTGTTATAGTCAAATATTATTAGTCATAACTAATTGGAGAATTCACATGGACAATTGGGAACAATTATTTAATGGTTATATCATCGAGGAGAGCATGCTAAGGTGATTTGAGTAAGCTGATTAATCAAGAAGGAAAATACTTAATGAAATTATTTAATTTCTTGACTAAATCTGAAGTCAGAATGGAGGAGTTAGTAAAATTTGAATTAGACATTGAGATATATGATATGAAGCCAAGTGTATGGTCAGATTGAGAATATATTACATTTTAGGGTTTTTTTTGGTGGTGGAAACCTAAGAGGGAAGGAAAGCATATAAACTTAAAATAAGAAGGTGAATATGTTGGGTTGATTGTGTGTAAGTGTGGAAGGAAGAAGAGATGGAAGGTGTGGTCGAGCCGAGAGTTGGAGAGGTATGTGATGAATGTTATCTGAGCAGGAAAGGATCTAATCAAGTAGATAAGGTTTCTATTTCACATATCATTCTTACGTGTTGTTTCCTGATAGCTACAATAGAGTGTTGGAAACCCTCAAGTGAGGTAGATCTTAACAAATCTTTATTGTATTGAAATCCTATATCATGACACTATGTTAAGTTTTCAAAGCCCTTTCACAAGATTTATTATTACAAGGTAAAAGATTGTTATGAGCTTTAGGTAAATCCTCTCACAAGGTTACATTTTGTCATGTATATGTAAATACCTTTAACATGGTTAAGCCTTTCACATGCATACTTCATAAGAGTACAAATTTGTGGGTTCCATCCCCACCATGGTTTTTCTATAATTTGGGTTTCCACGATACCAAAAATATTGTGTCTATGTGTTGGATGTTTTTTGTTTGCTCATTTACTTTTGATTATTGAATTATTGTATTGGTGGATAAGTGAAAAGTGTTTAGATGTTGAAATTGGTAGATTCCTGATTCACCCCTCCCCTATCAGTAATCTCATCATATCAAGGTTAAAAATTGGTATTAGAGCTTTGGTCCTTGGAGAAGAAGTTTAACATCTTGAGGGAAAGATCCTAACAAGATGATGAGAAAGGAAGGTCCTAAGTTCAACAAGGATAGTTACATAGTATGGTGTAAAATGATGAAGTTTTACTTGAAAGGAATGGTTGACTAGTATAATTAGAGGAGTTGGTGGAGCCATCACTGAAGATAATGTGATAAGCAAATCTTGATAACTTTATTGCCCCATTATGCAATTAGAGTTTCTATTATACAAGAAGTAATATGTTTAGGGACTTTACCAGTTATTGGGTAAGTGCAAGAAGTTGGGTACCAATTCGGCGGAAGTCTTGTGCACTTTAAGACTACTGCTAGAAATAGGCACCTGTCTTAGGCTCAAACACCTGATCCAAAATTCAAAAAACTGGTGCACATTTTTTTTCAAAACGGGTGCCTATTTTTCAAAATGCTTACCCATTTTTTTTCAAAACACGTTCCTGTTATATATATATATATATATATATGAAACTCATTTTTACATGTCGATTTATTATATTTAAAAAATGGGTACACGTTTTTAAATGTGTGCCCGTTTTTTAAAATTTGAATTTTCAAGACCACCCTTTGCATTGGATTTCAGTTCGGGATAGGTTTGGTGGGACCAAGCCTATGCTTCGACCTCCAAAATAATGGCTAAGGCATTTGAATACTAGATTTTTGTCTTGTCGTAATTTTTTGAGGGTCTTCCTAATCGAATTTGTTGACGAAATCAAAATCCATTAGACCTCTTACTGTCTAGATTTTAAAAAGATAAATTGTATACTGATAGGATAAATTTTACTATTTTTACAATATTTATTAATCAAAACTGGTACCTAAACTTAAAAATAGTGAGGTTCACTAAAACTTTAATAACTTTTTTGATTTTAGGCTTTTGAAAAAATGAATTATATGAGCCCAATCTACATAGAATTTTCTTCTAAATTTTTTTTTCCGAAAAAGTGAAATTTTCATCAAATTATGTTGGTCGTACACGAGAGGTTTTGAAAATGTACTTTATAGTCAATTAAAAATTAATATAAAAAAATATATTCAATTAAAAAAAAGAAAAAATATTCTGACAAATCTGTGATGTCTTAGGTACCTTTCCCCAGAAGGATTTATAAAAATTCATTTATTTTCTTCAAAATAGGGTAGTTGTACACATGTGGGGTATGGTCCTGAAACATGCATTTTGAAAATAGGGTTTTTAAACATGTCTACTAAAATATATTTTTTCCCATTAGGGTATTCAAATAAATTACATATTTGAAAACTAGACTCCAAGAGATACATTTTCTATTAGTGGATTGTTTTGAGATTCAATCTCTAAGTGCCTCAAGTTTTGACATCAATTGATAGAAAATTTGAAAAATAGGGAAAACACTTCCACTTTTTGTCCATTGACTAGAATGGTTTGTGATAACTTATGTTGTTACATATCTCCTTACTTATCTTCATCAATCACATGGATAAAATTTAATGTTGTTTATATTCCTTAATGGTGTTCTTGCATATGGTATTATGACACCTTTAAATAGTTTCTTTGCACATAGGGCATGTTTCAAGTCCTTTCTCAATATTTCATGTGGTTTTATAATTGAATTTTTAACGAAATGCACGGAATATATAGAATGCATAAGGGTCTTTGTTGATCAACGTAAAGATAAAATTAGTATAAACCATCCTAAGTCTATTCTCATGGTTCTTAAAAATCATTATGATATAGATCTACCTCCTAATGCTCCCATTCAAGTGAGACCTAGATCCTCCCCTTCTTAACCCACCTTAATGTATAGTCTTAGGCAAGCTAGTTTATGCACTTATTTAGAGGACCTTAAACAATCTTCCTTTTATCAAAGCATTATTCACAATCTTGATGTTCATAATTTCATTGATGATTTTTATCCAAGAATAACATCTTGATAAACCTTCCTCTTCTTCTCTACCTAAAGAAGATAGGAATAGTGATAGGAATCTTCATTGACCTAAAGAGAATATTTCTCCTCCTATTCCTCTTTATACAATACACTTTCATAAAGCTCAACATGAATCTCCTCCCCCCTCTACATTAAAATCTAATTACAATGTGGGTTATAAAATTACTGCTCAACACGATTATAGTGGACAACATCTTGGTATTAATGAGAAAGGTATTAGAATCCCAATATATCCTCCTACAAAATTTATTAGATGTGGCCAAGGATTTATACCTCAAGACACCACTTTTTCATCTTCTAACCCTTCTTCATCTTAACTTAAATCTCCTCTAGATACTATTTTACCAACATTATCCATTTTTTCACCTCCTATTGGAATTGGTTTCTGATGTTGTTGCTGGCATTCATGTTTTGTGACTGATTTCAATGTAATTTTCTATTGAGGGAGATCAGGCTGGTTATTAGTGTTGCTGGATGACTTACAGAAGTGTACATATATTATACTATTGATTCAGAGAAAGTGAAGATAGTGATATGTACAGGGATACATGTTTTGATCTTATGCCTAAGGTCACATCGCTTAATATTGTATATTGGATGAGTTACAAATGTTTTAGTGAAGAGTGGGTATTGGATGGTGACAATGATCTTTGACAGAGTTAGTCTCTGTATTTTGAGAATAAATTACGTGCGACATGGATTCAGGTTATGCAAGCTTAAGGAATGGTATAAGACATGTTAAGAGAGGCTTTTACATTTCACGGGTTGTTGGACTCTTAGTGATGTCAATTGTGGTGTGTGTTCTTGAGGAGAGCTATTTGGGGCTGACTTTAGAGATGTAGAGTTTATTATGGATTGCGAGTGTGGATTATGGATCTTATATTATATTTTATGAAATGTAATTGATGTTACTTTTTATAGGTACCATGTGTATCTTAGAAAGAGGTTAAGTAATTATTTGTGCATTAGGGAAGCCTTAATTGGCTGACCTATTTTCTTATTGTAAATCTATATAAAATAAATATGTTTTATTTTATGGTAGTGTGGAAGAGAGAATGAAGTGTGGAAGCTGTGAGCTTGTTTGTGAAAAGTCTGTTGGATGTAGAGAAGAGGGTGTGACTAAGAGACTTCATTGGAATTTACCAAGTAAAGATAGTTACTATCAGATAGTTCACTAGATTGTATATCTCATATACATGTGTATGTCAGACAGTAAGTCGTGAGGATGGATTTAAACTTCTTTAGGAAGTGAGCCCACAGTTACTCTTGACTCCTAACAGACTCTATCGCTTAATAGGAACTGTGTACTGTAATGCATGAATAAGCTCCTAATAGGGCTAAATATTTTAACATGGATACTATACTCCTAGTACATCATTTGTAAGTGCTAATTCCCACCGTAGTTTTACGTTTAAAAAGATTTCCTTCACAACAAAGGATTGTGTTATGGTGTTGGCATTTACATATGTTATCATTTGGATTAAAGTTTTGCTGTATAAAGCTTAATGTTTAATAATCTATCTTATAACTAATTCATCCCCCCCCCTTCTCAGTTGTGTTGGTGGACTATTATTCCTAACACCTCCTTGTGATGTCCATTTGGATTTGGATAAAAGAACATTTTGGAGAATCAAATATGACCCTAAGCTTCATTTTCCTTTTCTAAAATTTCCAATGAATCAAAGACCCATTACTAGTGAATTTTGTATCTTTTTCCTCATAAAAATAAACATTCTCTTGCTGTTTGTATTGAATTTAGATATAATTTTCAAGATTTAGTGGATAGATCTCTAATTTGTTTAACAAAATATATTCTTCTTTTATTGATATAAAAATATACCTTAGCCTCTCTCTCTCTCCCCTATTATGTTGTTCTCCATCATGTAATATTAATATTCTACATCATTTGGAGGCTTTTTCATTTTACAAGGTGTTCATTTTTTAGAAACATAATAGGATCTCATACCCTTGCTATAGTGGGAGATAAATGTACCATCCTAAATTATAAGAACTCAATAAGTGTACAATATATGGATTTATTTAGCACCCAGCTTAGTGTATTTTTCATAGTAGGACTTTATATAAAAAATAATGGATACCTAAATTCAAATACGGGTTCTCTTTCATTTTAATCTTGTTCAAAATCGAGGTATACCCTTATTCATAAGTGTGCTCCTATTTATTTCCTCCAATCATGTAATATATTTCACCACCTAGGCCCCATATCCCTTTTTTGGAATTCATGTTATGTGTTGATCCTGAAACTAGTTGCACTCTATTATATGTCATTCCTTGATTGTCTAGAATGTGTGGTCGCGATCCAAATTCTGATTGGCTAGAACAAAATTCTTATGGCATTGTGTTCCTAGAAACATAATACCTAGGGAATCTTGTTCTTTTGGGATGAGGCCCAAATTTTATCTGGGGTCTCGTCTCGGTCATTTGGTGGGATATCTAGGTCTACAATTGCCCTACTTATGTTTTCACCCACAAGATGTTGTGAGAGGTATATAAAGACCCTATCTCTCCTCATTTTTGTAACCATGATCAAAATTATCAATCATCCATAATAATTTTCAAGCATTTGTATTCAAACAATCAAGGAAAGCATTCAAGTATCCAAGATCTGTACTTCCTCTCAAGCATTCAAGGTGTTCTTCTTTGTGGATAAAGATTATTTCCCTCATTGAAGGCCAAGTAAAGGATTTATCTATCAAGGAGCGATACACCAACATTTTCATCTTCTTTCTTCTTCTCAATAAATTATTGTGCCAAACCATAAACATTAATTTCATGAGGTTTTGTCTTTCAAAATTTTCTTTTGATTTTTTCCATTAAGTCAAAGCTATTGCATCAACATATTTGATCATGTTCAAAGAAGTTGAAGTTGCATTATCAAGGTATGATACATTATATAATTCAGATCTAACCTTTGTTATATGAAAAAAACTTTCATTTCTTTCATTTTATTTCAAGGTTGATTCTACACAAGGGTTTGACTCAACCGTCTTCCTCAACCGTCTTCCTTATTTTTCTTTGTGGAGGTGTAGGTAGTGCTACTGTCGCCCGGGACAAGATCTGACTTATATAGGTTGTTCCAGAGAGTTTGTAACTTAAATCAAGAAAAAACCTAAGGAAGAAAATACCCTAGGCTTATTGTTTCCATTAGATCACCTTCAAATTTGGTTTATAGGTTAGTAAAATTCTCAACTTTCCCTTTCTGGTTACTGTAGGTTCATACCTAATTCTGTTAGTTTTTACTTTCTTTATACTACTTAATTTACCTTTCTTTAATTGTTCGTCTTGCATCATTAGATCACTTTTTTCACATTTATTCATTCCTAATCATAACAGTGAAGGATCATTGTACTCATATATTGCTTGAGTTCTACTTAAGCCTATTGGGTCATATTCCTTCTGTTTATGCATAAGGAAAAGAAAGGGGATATTATCATATCCATCTCCTCTTTTCTTATTGTACAATTTATTTTTAACACCGTCATTGTTCAACATCCATGTAACACTGACAGGGATGTGACACTCTCAATCCATTTACCTTTACAATGATCTTCCTTACTCTCTAAAGAGACAAAAACTTACACTGGAGAGTGAAACACCCCAGATAGTGATGGACATTTACCAAAAAATGAAACCTAATGAAGGTTAAAAATTCACTAACACCCTTGGTAGCCTTGGCCTCAAGAATCCAAGTGGTAAGAGTAATGTTTTGATGAAGTCAGCTAAGAATAGCCCAAATGCTTCCCCCCTCTCACTGACATATAATCTAGAAATGAGTTCATAAAGGAGGATAGAACCATCTCTAGGGGAAGAAAAACCGTCAACAAGGCTAGCAAAAATTATAGTTGCAGCTAAGATTACATTGAATATAGATAAAATTCCAGCTGAAGATGATAGTGGTGAACACCTAGAAGATTCCACTTTTAATGGAGAAGAATTAAAGAGCAAGAAATAAGCTCATGAGGAGCCCCCAAAATTTGTGCCCAATGAGTGATTTCTTGTCCCCTCCCTGTCAACTAAAAACTAATTCAAAACTAATTCACTAAGGCACAAGCTGAAGGTTTGAATATTCTGAAGGACTAGAAGGACAATTAGGAAAATGAAAATATTGCTCAAGGAGATACCACTGATTTTTAGGATTGGCATGTGAAGAGAATGGACTTAGAGTAACAAGGAGATAGGGTCAAAAATTTAGAGACCTCCTCAAAATGCCTCGAGTGGAAAAGCAGAAGACACTTGGATGTCTCGAGAATGGTATGGAGAGTCTCATTAGGATTAATAAGAATATAGTGCACACGAAACTAATAGGGGTTGTGATAGTGAGAAAACTGATAGAGAGGACGAACAAGACAAAAGATCCTATGAGCTATGATCACGAAGGAGGAGAAAGCCAAATGAAAGAAGACCAATGCATCTTCCTCTTGGGAAATGGAGCTGGAGAAGATGCTCAAAGGATGTATCTACATTTCTTAAGTGCCCATTTAGTTTATTATCAATGTTGTTTTTGTTGTTAATTGTGTTTTGACTATTGTTCGTAAACTCTTTTAGTATTAATTATTTTATACTCATTTTATAAATCTTCGTAGTGGCAATTGGTGGGCTTGCTATCAAAGCCCTTTTTTTTCTTTGTGATTGTTTTTGATTGATTTATAATGAGTTGAGTACCTTCCCCACTTTATATAATAAAAAACATAAATCAAACTAACCACATGAGTCATAGTGAAGAAATTAAGATTGATCATGATGGACAAGTTGGTGAAGCACTTTGATTTTATTTAAGGATATTGAACCCCCAATACATGACATTCTACTTATCAACATTGTCAAAAGCTTATTTAGCTAGATAATTAGTCAACATATTCTATTTTTTAGAAATAAAAACAA
>MU223390.1:745041-756261 GCA_018584345.1 Thuja plicata
TTTCTATTTTATTTATATTTTTTGTTTTTGAAAATATTTCTTCACATTGATAGATTTGACCTAGTTGAAAAACCATTTTATTCTCTTTATTTATTGAAATAGCTAAAAGGAAAACCATTATATTTTTTATATTAAAATTAAATCATTATAATTTCTAAATAAACTTTTTTTTGAAAGTTTCTTTTGTATGATCAACTTCTTTTATTCAACAAATACCTTCAATAGTTTATACTTAATAAATTTATTTGTTTGTATTCAATTTTATTTAATATTTATTAACTTATAAACTCCACAGCTAAATTTTTCCGCAGGCCAGATCAACTAATAGTTGTTCATTGTATTTTCATTTTTCCCTTAGGTTCTTGTTTCTGGTGAGTCATTATTAGAAAAACAAAGTAGTTGAGAGCTTCTCGGTGCTAAGCATCTCAAACGAGATGTTGGCATAAGAAATTTTGTCATGGTAGTTTTATTGCTTAAAGAGGCAAGATAATTACATTATCATCCTCTTTTGCCTCCTCATTATGTTTCCCCTTCTCATCCTCCTGCAACTGTATTAGGGTGGAAACCTATGTGAATAGAATCTAAGCACTACTGATCTCTTTTAAATTTTAAAGGAAACTGATCAATTTAGAAATATATGGGAGGACTATATACATCATGAACACATTTAAATGCACGGATCATTGCATTAATATTCCTTGTACATTCCACATCGGTTCTTTCTCATTAATATTTTTGCACTTGAATATAACATAGTAACAAAATCCATTCCGCCCATACAACTGTAGAAAAACATTTACGATTAGATTATAACATTGTACTATGAACATAAAGTAAAGCGTGAGCTAAATGGACATTTCGAACCACTTTTTGATGGTATTTTGGGTTTATATATTCTGTTACACCAGGCTCGTTGGCAGAAAATAAAATAAAAAGAAAGGATTTTGTTAGAGAAGAGAGAGCAACATAGATAAAAGATGAAGATAATTTCTGTAAGTACACCATTTATCAATTCTTCATGGTAACCATAGGCATATTGTGGTCACGTACTAGTTGTTTATTGTTAATTGGAAAACAATCCCACATAAACAACTAACATGCTAATCACAAAATACATGTTGTTTAATTCTTTCTATTTCAATATACTTAAGAACCTCCAACCATTCTTACTCCTTCAGCAGCCTTAAGAAAATGAAAAGTAACATTTAATTAGAAAAAAAAAGGAAAAGAAATGAAACACTCAATTTAGAGATTTCAATCTATTAGAATCTGCTTATATTTTTGGATGTTAAATATCTATAATCTATCCAAAAAAATTCTCATCCAATCTTAATCAATTAATTCTTACTGCAAGCTCAACTCCTCCAAGCCCAATATGGCTACAGTATAACCCTATAAACAGTAAAGAGCTACTCTAGATTTTCCTTCAATCAAAAGTCTGTCATGTGTTTGGAGAATGAAATAGTGTTATAGATGAAGTGGCCAACTTGAGCCTCATAAGTGTTTATTGGACTATCTTAAGTTTTCCTCAATGCCCTTCCAAACTAAAATAAATCCTTTCTCATGAAAGACTTAAAGAATTAGCAACATAGTGATAAGAATTCAATTAATACTTAAAAAATTATCAATTGTAGTTATAATGTGCAAGGCAAGCATTTTTCGAAGTAGGAGGTGTACTAAAAAAGAGTTGAGACCCTATAGACACATTATTCAACATAATTTTTCTAAAATTGAATTATTGATGTGGAATTTTAGGATGATATGTGATTTTGCAAAGATCTAGGTACTGATTTTTTTTATTACAGTAAAAAAAGGTTTTATAGGGATCTAAAACCCTTTAACTTAAGGTTAAAACCAGATTTTACAATAAACAGAACAAACTATCAACATAACAACTCAAAAGGAAACTTACTAGTTGGAAGGGGAAGTTTTTAAGCAATGCTGGCAAACTTCAGCTGGTGGCCTCCACTCTCTAAGGGATCCTTGTTTACTTCCTATCCCTCTTTAAAATCAGAAGCAACATGGCTGATAAACTTGAAAGGATTTAGAGAACCTTTCTGTGAGCAGGGTCTGAAGAAAAGAAGAGGATTTCGCTTATCAATTGGGACACTGTCTGCCTCCCGAAAAGAATGGGTGGCCTGGGTCTAAAAAAAATAGGTCTGATGAATAAGGCCCTTACTATGAAGGTGGCATGGAAGCTCATAGAAGGAAAAGCGGACTGGTGCAGATTAATGTAAGCCAAGTACCTCCAAGGACATCCCTACGGGAGGATGTTCCACAATAGTGACCTCCCCAGTAGATCCAAACTCCGGATGAACATATGTAAATGTAAGACCCTTCTATCTAAAGGAGCTTTTTGGCAATTTCAAAATGGGAGATCCATCAGATTTTGGATTGACCACTGGATCATGAATCAACCTAACTTGGGCTACATATTCAAACCCCTTATGGACTATCTCAGATCTAGCCTAGGTAATAGAGTCTCCAGCTACATCAATGGTAGAGACTGGAAGGATATAACTAATCGGTTAAGGGACAGACCATACCTGCAACACTTTGCCAAGGATCTCATGGAAAACCTGACTAATATCAGAATTTTAGGGTGTGATGACTCTATTATCTGGGCCCCCACCTAGGCTGGTACTTTCTCTATTAAATCTACTTACAATATGCTTCTAAAGGAGGAGAGTAACCCAGGGGATTGGAAGAAGGTGTGGATCCCTCAGCTCACGCCAAAAATAAATTTTTTCTGGTGGAATCTTATGCATGGTAAGGTCCTAACCCAAGATAATCTCATAAAGAGAGGCTTCTCCATGGAAAACAGATGTGTCTTATGTAAGAAGGAGGAAGAAATGGTAAACCACCTTTTCATCCACTGTGACTATGCCACTAGTATTTGGCAAGGGATTATCAGAAAATTGGGTATCTTGTGGGCCCTGGGCAAAGAAGTGCATCAATTTAACAACTGGAGATCCCATTCCAATCACCCCATGCTCCAAGTCCTTTGGCATATGCTTCCCCCATTTTTCAGAGAGAATAGTAACTAGCGTGAGACCTGTCTCCATATTAGAACTAATCTCCTGTGTGAGAATGCCAGGATGGCTAAATGGAAGCTCCCCCCCATCCTCCTCTTGCCTGGGAAGTTAGAATTGCTAACAGCTGGAACCTCCTAGATGAGTTCTCTAGGTTTGACGATATTTAAAGGATAGCTAGAAATGCTACCAGATGGACTGCCCCTCCCAGAGGATGGACAAAATTAAACTTTGATGGGCAGTAAATAATCTTGGTCATGGAGGGAGTGGTGTGTTGAGAGATCACAATGGCACTTTCTTGCTGGCTTATGCTGGGCCTATCAATAATTGGACTGTCACCCAGGTGGAAGGAACGACCCTTCTCTAGGGGATTAAATTTGTGAAACAAATGAACTTCAGACAGTTGGAAATCGAGGGGGATTCCAAAGTGGTTGTTGAGGCCATCACTAGTGGTGCTAGTGCAGGATGGTGTGCTAGACCTATCATTATGGAGATCAGTGAGCTTCTCAACATCTTCCAATGCATGACTATAGGTCACACGTACAGAGAGGGGAATTCAGTTTCTGACTCAATGGAAACAATAGACCTAAAACAAATCAAACTCAATAGTTGGAGGGTGATTAGTGACTTACCTCTGGTGACTTAGCAACTCATCGTGGGAGAAATGAATATTACTGTTTAAATGTGCTAGGCTATCATATTCATTGCGAGTCCTTACTAGATCACGTGTTGGCATGTTTGGGTGATTTTTGCGATTATGAAAAGGAAAACTCAAATTCCCATGTGGAGTAAGAGCTATCCGAATCAGAGGGTTTTTTTGGCTATCCTAGGTATTATTTCTATTAATGGCACCTGGAGATCCATTAGATCTGGCTGTACAGATTTCCAAAATTTTCAAGACCAACATTTTAAGTATAAGCTTTCCTCGGAAAGGCTTTATGAAAACAAGTGGTTTTTTATGGCCTGCAAAAATGCTTGGCTCTTAGAATTCAAAGATATTCTGGCGCAGGAGGAGCAGACCCTTGAAATGGGAGGCAACACTCTCTGCATTGAGCCTGATTACATCAACGAGGCTTTTAATTCTGATGCATTGGTGACTCATTACTGCAAAGATATAGGCATATGGGGTTTCATGGAAAGAATTAAATGTGGGCATGACGAGCGAATCTCAAAATAATTTGTCTCTTCCTGGAACAACAAGAGTGTCTCGGTTGGTGGCATCCACTTCCAGCTAAATGAAGAGGTCATAGCCAAGGTGACTGGGCTCCCTATGGTGGGGAGGAAATACAAAAATACTAGTCAGACTCCTGATCCTACTAGCCTCAAACATTTTTTTCAAGGACGGTGAGCTACCAGTGAGAAAACAAGGGGGATTTAACAAGGACGAGCTATCAGACTTCTGGTCAAAAATTTACCTCATTGTGATGAAGTATTTCACACTGGAAGGTAAGTTCACTGTGTTTTACAACTACCACTTACCGTTCCTAAATCATATTAGGAACAAGGATTTAATTTCCATACCTTTCTATCTTCTGTACTCCATAGAGAGTAATCTCCTAGATATTAAAGGCAACCCTCATAGAGCTATCCTCCATCAAGGCCTCCTTCTCTACCTCTACAAGTTTCACAAATCTATCTGCCCGGCACCCCAACCCCCTCTGATTATCCAGATGATGCCCTAGGAGGAGCCCCTGGCCAAAACTAAAAATACCACCCATTCCTCCTCCCATTCCATCTGTATCACCTAGGATCCTGAGATGGCTGATAAAAAGGGTACAACCCACAAAAAGTGTTAAAAACGCTCTCAGTAGGAAGGAGAGTCATGAGGAGTCTTATCTCTCTGATTCTATGGAGTACAAAGAGGGGAAAGAGGCTGACAACACTCCTGAGACTGATGAGAGGCCCAAAAAACAAAAAATGATGGAGAGCCAGGTTAATCTGGAGCTGGACTTAAGTGGCTCAGGTCACCAGAGGTCAAATAGAATTTCCAAGGAACAGTGTAAAACTAAGTTGATGGAAATGGCCTCTAATGAGCTTTCCCTGTCTGAAAATGACTCCCACTCCACTGAGTCATAAAAAGGTTCCTTGGATGGATATATGAGTCCCCCTAGGACTGGTAACACTCCTCTGCGCAACCTCTAGCAAACCATGGAAACTCCCAATAACCCTACCCCACCCTTGAGTCCTCCTCAGGATCCTCAGGATAAGCCCCATACCGCAGCGATGGAGGACAAAAAAGTATTTAAAGGCACACTCAAAAGGAAGTTCTCAAATTTGGACAAGGAAATTGTGAAAATTAAGAAGAATATGCAGGATCTGATGAACCATTGCATGAGGACCAACAAATTTGCACTGAAGGTCATGCATGCTTTGGCTACGACCCTCTGTCATGTGCAGGAAAAGCTGGTGGGCGGCAGGCTGGAAGCGGACGAGGACAAGAAAGATCTATTCCTGTTTCTGCAAGAGGAGTGGGCTAGGACCCTGCTGTCTAAATAGCTGGGTGGGAAGAACTAATCTCTAGTGTCCATGTGTTGGTTAATTTTGGCTAGGCTTGGCCCTCGGATCCCCTGTTTTGCACTTTGGGATAATGTTAGTTTTTATATATTTTTCTATAGCCCTGCGTGGCTTATAATTGATACTTTTTATGCTAATGTTCATCTTAAGTACTCTGGTTTAATCCTATTGATTAGTATAGTAGTTTATGTTTTTGATAGGGGTAGAGTTATATTTGGTGATTATGTTGTTAAAATGTTCTACTTGCTTTGACTAGTTCCATTAATATGTTGTTAATGTGCTACTAGTCCTTTCTTCCACGGGCCAACACCCTCTTGCTGCTTTATCTATCAAAAATGACTCAAAAAATATAAACATTTAAGTCCACAACAAAAAGTCAGCAACAAACAATTCAAAAACACAATGAAAACCAAAAGAACAAAATAAAAGACTAAGCCAGTTTCTTCAGGGTATCAACAACCTCCACCTCAAGAAGATTAATGTTCAACACCACCTTCTTCAGCTCCTTTAAGTCTTGAGCATTTTTTTAAGCATTTTTCTTGAGGTTGGTTTAACTCTCTTGCTTGGCCAAGACAACTCCTTTTGACCTTTATCTTTACCCATACCCAAGTCCATGACAATATTATGTTGATATACCTTCTCCAGATTACCCACCATAGTGTTCATGCTTTCTGTAGTATTTTTAATGACCCTGTGAGTGAGATTCATGATAGTCTAGAGTGTGCCCTTAATATTTTTTATTTTTTATTGGAGCTGAGAGACCTTACCCTCATAGTCCACATGTCCAATTTTCCAAGATGTGTTATCACGAGTGCTAACCTAGATTGCCTTACCAATCAAAGTCTTAGAAGATCTGTGAACAGAAGACAAGAACCCCGAGAGGGAAAATGTATGTGACATCCCTCCAAAGGCGGACAACCCTAGCAGTCAGAACCCCCTGACCAGAAGTCAAGATGGTGGATCAAATTCAGATGACAAGAATTCTACTCCCGATATGTTTAGTGTCTAGAGTACACTAGATGATGGTGCCTATCCACCCTACAAGAAGCCGCAGGAAAACCAAGAAAATGGAGAAGCCCAATCTTTGGGTCCCGAGGGAACTCAAGGGATAGGAAAAGAAGAATTGGCCTCCTTAGACGGTGAGGAAGGAAATGAGTGAGGGCTCGAAATGGTGAAGTTTACAGGAAATTTACAACCCAAGTTTAAACCCACAAAACAATACCAGATATGGAAACTTCGTTTCGATGGGTCCAAATGTAAACAGGGAGCTGACATAATTTTTTCTCCTCCTTAGTCCACAGTTCCTTAATAGAAGATCCATGCATATTTATATTACCTATT
The DNA here is from genome assembly GCA_018584345.1 of Thuja plicata. NCBI lineage: Eukaryota > Viridiplantae > Streptophyta > Pinopsida > Cupressales > Cupressaceae > Thuja > Thuja plicata. The sequence goes on from MU223390.1 coordinate 751,929, forward strand.
TCCTCCATCACCTCAATTATTCTATTAATTTCCCTATGTTTGATCTGCATTTCTTGAATTTCATGGAAAACCAATTTAGAGATGCTAAAAAAATCAATGACATCATCTCTGATTATACACAAAATATCAATTAAATATTCTCTGTCAGGCTTTATATGGAGAGAGTCATATATTGACATGAAATTTATTAATTTATATTTTATTTTCCTTGAACTAATAGATAATCTTTATAAAAAAAAAATTTGTGTTATTTTCCTTATAAATTTTGTAAAAGTAGAAAGAAAAATTTGCATCTATTTTAAAAATGAAGATTTCTAAATAATAAAGCTAAAAGAAGAAAAATTTAAGAGTTTCACAAATAATCATAAAACCTTAAAAATAGAATAAATCATAATCCAAACAGAAATCAAACTACTACCAAAGAGTCAAAGTGAAGAAAAAAAAGGTTGATCATGATGAACAAAATAGAGGATAACTATGGTTTTATTTGATCATGATGAAAAAAATAGAGGACAACTATGGTTTTATTTGAGGATACCAACCCTCAATACATAACATTGTACCTACCAACATTCTCAGAAAGCTCATTTAGCTAGATAATTAGTCTGCATATTCTAGTCCCTATAAACAAAGACCAAAAAAAAAAAAAAGAAGATAGAAATTAAAATTCAAAATCACAATATGCTTAACCTTATAAGTCAAATACTAAATAATATTATTATGCATTCCTTTATTCAAGAATGTGACTGTGATTATAGAGTCCAACACCCACTGTTTTTAATCCCCGCTAACAAGCTTTAGTCATAGTGTTGATGAATAGAATGGGTTTCCATTTAGTTGTTAGTTCCTACTTGCTGGAGCCTTAGCAAAGGCTCAGCACTTAAATGGTGATTAATTGACGTTGTGACTACTAATTAAAATTCAATAATCCTAAAAGATTTTTTTCTATTTCAATTTTAAAATGTTAAACAATATTTTTTTTTTTATAAAAGATAGTATGTGATTGGGGTTATAGATGGTGTGGTGTGTAGAGGTATTCACAGATATCCATGCAAGGGAATGCATGAGAAACTATGTCACTATCTGATCGTCATAAAAGAGTGTTGCAGAGTGTCAGTTCCTTTGAGCGCTACCAAATAACAAAAGACTATGAAATGTGGTTTGAATGGAGTGATACATGTAGTAAGTTTTTATTTGCAGGTGGCTATAATTGTTCAAGAATAAAAATAAATTATAGAGCATCGACGTGAATGTCAAGTTATTTGCCTTTGTAGAGAGGGCAAACTAAAGGAAGTGCTCACACTTCTACAATTTAGGAGGAAACAATTGCATACCCATAAAACCATATGCTTTCAAATGTCTTTTGTAGACTTGTGCCGACACACAATCATTGCCACAAGGTAGGGAAATCTATTCATACATGGAAAATTTTGTGCTCGATCAAAATTTAGTGTTAGCTAATAAACTTGTTAGCATGTGGAAATTATGTTGATGTTGCACGCTTGGATTTTGACAAGGTAGGAAATAGAGATATCTCATGGAATATAATGTTTAGTGGAAACTTAAATTGTGGGTTGTCTAAAAAGGGTTTTGCACTTTATTACCAGACGTGAAATGAGGGTTTCAAGCCTGACCATTTAAGGTTTTCGTATGTTTTGAATGCGTGTAGTGGTAGCTCTGGAACAAGGGAACGAAATTCAAGATTTTATTTTAAGTATTGGGTTTCAATCAGATATTTTTGTCAGTATTGCCCTTGTCGATATGTATGCAAAGTGTCAGGTTTTGAAGTTTGACAAAATGCAGGAATGATGTGTCATCACCTGGAATACCATGGTTGTAGGTTATGATTAGAATGGGCAAGTTGAGGAGTCTTTTAAAGTCTCTTATTAAATGCAAGTGGAGGGAGTAGCAAATGTTCTTTCGGCTTGTGCTAATGCAGAAGCATTTAGACAAAGTAAGGAGATTCATTATTTTGTTAGAAAGAAAGGAATTGATTTAGATGGCTGTGTGGGAAATGCTCTTATAGATATATATATGTAAAATCTAGTAGGATAGATGATGCAATCAAAGAGTTGGAAAACATGTTTGTGGTGGTTGTTGTCTCATGGAATGCCATGGTTGCAAATTTTATACAGAATGGGTTTTATGTTGATGCCTAGAAGTTGTAACAGAAAATGCACACCACATGTGTAACAGCAATATCATTTATGTTTGTCAGTGTTCTACCTTGTTGTGGCCGACCTGATACTATTTCCATCTGCATTTGTCTGCAAATCGCATTCAAAACTGCTTCTCTCAATGTTTTTCAACCTGCATAGGATTGTAGTGGTCATTCATCACTTGTGTTGTCTATAAAATTGTTGAAAAATCCTTCAATATGAGCTTGATATAATGAAATTTATCCCAACTATTTTTATTCCCACAATCATAGTGAAGATTTGGTGCATTCATGATGTAGTAGTCTAGGTGCTTACCTATCAAGCTATTTTTCCCCTCAACCCTTTTCCCCTTTTTTAAGTTATTTAATATCTTTGACATTCTACTATGGGTTTTGTTTTGTGTCCTTTTCTTTTCTAGCAATGCATATTAAATGTAATAATCATGTTTTATACAAATTATTGATATAGTCAAGAATAGTGTTAACTCCTAGAGTTCAAACAAATCCTTGCAACAAGATTCACACAACATAAGCCAACAAGAAAACAAAGAAATGAATGCGAGATCAGCCTCCTTATTATCATATATTTGGTACATCAGATTACTGCAAGTAGCAATACATTCTAGGATATAGGTCTAATTGGAACCTTGAAAATGTTATCTTTCTATTAGATCTACCTACAACAAGTACATGAACCTTCTATAAGTACTTTCTGCCATCCGATCTATGGATCAGATCTCTACAGGAGCCCAGGTTCAATATCGTTATGTCTCATTTCTTTTTATTATGGAAATAAAAAGCAAGAGTATATAAGGCCTTCACAAACATTAAGTCGGCCAAGAAATATTACATTTCCCAATGAAACAAAAAATGTATTATAACATATAGGTCAAGGACCAAATCATAAGGATCTCCTTCAAACAAGTGGAACATGAAACATGATCCCTCAAATAGTTCTTCCACACACGTAACATCATCAAGAAATGAGTCGTTAAGCTTCAAAAATTGGGAAAACCTTTGCTAGATCAGAAACATCAGAAACTGGTGGGAAAACATGAAGAACTAGATAGTTCTGCCAAGAATCTACAAGATCTCAAGTGCAAAGCAAACAAAGGATGCACTGACCTAGGAGAAAGTGTAAAATGATGCCACAAACACATTGTAAGGATCAAAGCTGCTGAGAGAATATATAGAACGATTAGAGAAAAAAATATGAGACTAATCAAATAAGAAAATAAGAAAACATGAAAACAAATATTTTTTATTGATGCAATGTTTTCAAGAACCAAATATGCTCTTACGTCCGACACCTGAGGTTAATTGAAAAGTGAGCCTCTTACTTTGCTAGGGCCAAGTGGTAAACTTCAGCCTAAGAAATCCATAAAGAATCTTCAACTTGTTTGTCCTTGCATTTGATAAGATACTCCATATACTGCTTACCTCTTGTGCTTCTACCAACTCTGCTATTCAAAACCTCCTCTATCTGATCTATTTTCTTCTTAGGATATTGTTGTTCAATATTTGATCCATCACTGCTACTAAAATCTAATTCATGATACTCATACAAATCATCAACATTGAATATGGGTTATATATCCATGTCTTCTGGGAAACTCCACTTCATGGGCATTCCATGAATTAAATCTCCTCAAGATCTTACAAGGTATAAATTTCTTCATTCTCAACTTGTTATAAGTTCCAATGGGAAATCTACCCTTCTGCAAGTATACCATGACTTCATCTCCCACTTGAAATTCCTTATCTCTTCATTTCACGTCGTCTCTCCTTTTATAGGTTTGATTCAATTTTTTCCAAATGTTGTCAAACTCCTTCATGTAATGACTTCATAACCTATTCAAATTCATCTCCTTCAACACTATTCTTAACATCATGACTAATATCTCACAATTTTTCCACTCCCTTAGGATTAAAATAAGTAACTATCTCAAATGGTCTTTTCCCTATTGGTGCAGGAGCACCCTTGAGATGCCATCAAATATGGTGGTCTCTTGTCTTTTTGGTGTGTTAGTGTGTGTAAGACCCTCTAATAGGGAATTTTAAATACATAAGGTCATGTTGACCAAGAGTAGTTTAGATAGGTTTCATTTTATGCTTCATTTTGGTTAGTTTAGCTCTTTTTGGCTCTTGTTTAGTGGACTGTCCTTGATGATGTCA
>MU223390.1:798956-811911 GCA_018584345.1 Thuja plicata
ATTAGAAGGCAATAGGTCGCCTTTAGAGGGTTTTATGTGTTTTTCATGCTTTTACTAACCCTATATTGCTAAAACAATGATCTATTGAAGTGTTTGTGTCCATCTAGCAGGTACCCATTATCACACTCACAAAAAGAAATATCATTTACGTTTGTTAGTGTTTTACCTTGTTGTGGCCCACCTGATGCTATTTCCATCTGCATCTCTCTGCAATCACATTTGAAACCGCTTCTCTCAATGTTTTTCAACCTGCAGAGGATTGTAGTGGTCATTCATCACTTGTGTTGTCTATAAAATTTCTGAAAAATCCTTCAATATAAGCTTGATATAATGAAATTTATCCCAACTATTTTTATTCCCACAAACATAGTGAAGATTTGGTGCATTCATGATGTAGTAGTCTAGGTACTTACCTATCAAGGTAGTTTTCCCCTCAACCCTTTTCCCCTTTTTAAGTTATTTAATATCTTTGACATTCTACTATGGGTTTTGTTTTGTATCCTTTTCTTTTCTAGCAATGAATATTAAATGTAATAATCATGTTTTATACAAATTATTGATATATTCAAGAATAGTGTGAACTCCTAGAGTTCAAACAAATCCTTGCAACAAGATTCACACAACATAGCCAACAAGAAAATAAAGAAATGAATGCGAGATCAACTTCCTTATTATCATATATTTGATACATCATATTACTTCAAGCAGCAATACATTCTAGGAATATAGACCTCTTATTGGAAACTTGAAAAATTTATCTTTCTATTAGATCTACCTACAACAAGTACATGAACCTTATATAGGTACTTTCTACCATCTGATCTATGGATCAGATCTCTACAGGAGCCCAGGTTCAATTTTGTTATGTCTCAATTCTTTCTCTTATGGAAATCAACTACAAGAGTATGTAAGGCCTTCACAAACATCAAGTCAGCCAAGAAAGATTACATTTCCCAATGAAATGAAAATGTATTACAACATATAGGTCAAGGCCCAAATCATAAGGATCTCCTTCCAACAAGTGGAACATGAAACATGATCCCTCAAGTAGTTTGTCAAGATCTTACAAGGTTTAAATTTCTTCATTTTCAACTTGTTATAAGTTCCAACATGAAATCTACCCTTCTGCAAGTATACCATGAATTCATCTCCCACTTGAAATTCCTTATTTCTTCATTTCATGGCATCTCTCCTTTTATAGGTTTGATTCAATTTTTCCCAAATGTTGTAAAACTCCTTCATGTAATGACTTCATAACCTCTGCAAATTCATCTCATTCAACACTCTTCTTAACATCATGACTAATATATCACAATTTTCCCACTCCCTTAGGATTAAAATAAGTAACTACCTCAAATGGTCTTTTCCCTATACTCCTATTTACAGAACTATTATATGCAAACTCTTCTTGATGTAAGACTAAATCCCAATTCCCTAGCTTGTCTCCAACTAAACATCTTAATAATTTTCATAAAATTTTATTCACAACCTCAATCTTTCCATCGGTCTATTTTTGAAAAATTGAATTGTAATTCAAATCAGTCTTCATGTTCTTCCCAAGTGTTGACCAAAAATAGCCAAAAAACCTACTATCTTAGTCTGAAACTATACTCTTGGGCAATTCATGCAATCTCATAATCTCCTCAAAAAATAGATCTGCTACATGTACTACTTATGTAGGACCTTCTTACAAGGTATGAAATGTGCCATCTTAGGAAATATGTTTACAGCCACAAAGATTAAATCATGACCTCTCTATGTGTTTGGCAAACTAAATACAAAATACATGCTAATATCTTCCCAAGGCCTATTTGGTACTGTCAACGGTATACAATCCCACATTCTGATTACTACCTTTTGAAACTTGACACACTTTACAATTTTGAATTGTACATCCTTCTAAATTTGTGGCCAAAATTAATTCCCACTCACCAAAGCTATTGTCTTATCAATGCCAAAATGGCATGCCAATCCTCCACTATGTTTCTCCTTAATGATACTATGTCTCATAGAAATTTTGGGTATACACAACTGAATTCCTTTGAACAACATTCCATCTTGAATAATCTAGGTCATCCTCATACAATGTTTTTAATGCATCAAATCCCAACACTGCAATCTTCATTTCAGTCAACAAAGCTCTTCTCCTACTCAAAGCATCACCAACTCTATCTGACACACCTTTCTTATGTTTCAACACAAATGTATAGATCTCAAGGAAGTCAACCCATCTCATGTGACTGTGATTTTACTTGCATTGACTACTCAAGTACTTCAATGCTTGATGATCAGTACACAATACAAACTCCTTAAGTAATAGATAATATGTCCATTTCTTTAATGCGTGTATTATGACATAAAATTCCTGATCATACACAAAATACCTTATTTTAGTATCATTCAATTTTTTACTGAAATATGCAACATGTCTCCTTTCTTGACTCAAGATAGCTCTAATTGTATTTCCACTAGCATTAGAATCTACTTGAAATACCTTGTTGAAATCAGGTAAAGCTAATACCGGTTGTTCTGTCACATTTTGCTTCATAAATTCAAAACTCATTTTTGCTCCATGTTTCCACTTGAATTTCTTCATATCTCCCCTCATAGTCTCACTGATAGGATTAAAAACTAAATTTAAATTCCTTATGAACTTTTGGTAAAAAAAGGCCAATCCATGAAATGATCTTACCTCTCCAATATTCTTTGGTGTAGTCCACTCAACAATTTCTTTTACTTTCTCAAGATCCATCTTAAATCATTCAACAAATATTAAAAATCCTAAGTATACTGAAAGTACATTTCTTGAGGTTAATTAACAACTTCTCTTCCCTTAACCTCTGCAATACTTGTCTAACATGCCTTAAATTCTCCTCTTTGCTCTTACTAAAAATTAAGATATCATCCAAATACACAATGACAAACTTACCTAATAATTTCTTCATAACTTCATTAATCAACCTCATGAAATTACTTGGTGCATTAGTTAATCCAAAAGGCATTATCAACCATTCATACAATCCTTTATTTGTGTTAAATGTAGTCTTCCACTCATCACCTTATCTAATTCTAATATGATGATGTCCACTCTTCAAATCTATTTTGGGGAAATATCTAGATCTACTCAAACAATCCATCAAATAATTCATCCTTGGCAAAGAGAACCGGTACTTGATTGGGATCTAGTTGATGGCTTTAGAATCAGTACACACCCTCCATTTTCCATCTTTCTTAGGTGCTAACACTATTGGTACTACACATGGAGTTGAACTTTCTCTGATTAATCCTTGTTGCAACAAATCTTGCACTTGCCTATTAATTTCTTCATTCTTTCCTAGTGTCATCTAATATTCTAACTTGTTAGGAAAACTAGCACTTGGTACCCAATCTATACAATGGCTAATACTCCTCACACGTTATAATCCATAAGGAACATTATCTGATATGATGTCTACATACTTATTCAATAATCAATCAATTTCTATAGGATTATCTTCTTCTAATACAATCTCCTTAGACTTCTTAGGTACTAAATAAAAACACACATTATCATGCCTCATGCCATCGAAGAAATTCCTTCCATCCACTCAACAAATTCAAGCACTGGTACATAGTTCACTCTTAAGAGGTTCTCCCAAGGGTAGAAAATTTTGCCTCATTATATTAGCAACAATGGTGTTCTTCCTACCATCATGTATAGCTTTCATATAATACTGCCATGGTCTACCAAACAAGATATGCGACACATCCATAGGTATAATATCACACAAAAGTTCATCATAATACTTCCCAATCTTGAATTTAACTAGGCATTGTTCAGTTACAAGTATCTTGTTTTCATCTTGTATCCATGCAATCTGATAAGCTTTATGATGCTTCAATCTCTACAACTTCAATTTATCCATCAACTCCTCCAAGGCAAGATTATCAAAACTACCACTATCTATGACAACTTTTCACACATTATCCTGCACATTACATCTAGTTCTGAACAAATTGTTCCTCTCTAACAGTTCCACATCTCGCTCCCCTTGGTATAGGGTCCTCCAAATTATCAAAGTTTCTCCATCCTCTGCTTGGTTATTTTTTACTGATCTCGTGGATTCTTCATCTGTAAATGTTTTTTCCCACTACTCTTTGTCTTCTTCTCAAAGTTTCCTTGTTTACATTCAAAGGCTCAATGTCCTTCTTTACCACATTTAAAGCAAGCGCCACTAAACTTCCTTCTATCACCACTAATTTTTCCTTCATTAAGTTATGAACCTCTGTCATTTCTTGAGTAGTAATCATTATCCTCAGCTTCTTACTCACCTCTACCTTTATCTGCAAAAGGTATACCACCTCTAGAATTGGTACTATGTCAACCTTTCTGACATATTCCTCCTCTACCTCTTTTCCATTTTTCATGCCTTCGGTTGAACTTTTCTTCATCCTTCCAAGTCCATTTGTAAGCTTCTTCCACACTCCTAATCTAGATCAGACTGATTTCATCCTCTATTGGCACGCTTAAACCATTAAGGTTGTGAGCAACTTGTTAAGCTTTATCATCTATATATGACCCGTTCTAATGTTCATCATGTAAAATTCCACAATATAGCTCTTAACACTCAAGTCTCTCTGCTTCAAGTTCTACAACTTCTAAAACACACTCACTTGGTAATCCTCAATAAAAGACTTAGCCTTTAATTTATTCACCATTCTATCCCAAGATTTGTTCTTTACTTTACCTCTTCTCTTTTGATCTATCTACAAATAATCCTACCATAAGGATGCATGTCCCTTAACTCAGTATAGGCATATTTTACCTCCTTTTTCTCATTGATTCCTTCAAGTTCAAAGTGTCTCTGTGATCAAATATATCAATTCATTAGAATCAAGGTTACCATGATAGTCAATTGGATTGAAATGGGATCTCTTATTCAGATTGGTCAAGGATCTGATGAACCTCTATTATTCTTTATTCAACTCTTGTTGATCTTATTGTTCACTCCTTCCCTTGCCTGATTCTATTCATTTCCTTCTTCATCACTTGCATCTTCTATGTGTTTTCCTCTCCTTTGAGTTGTTTCCACCACTTCCAATCTAGAAGAAATTTGTCTCATAATGTCCAAGATAACTTTATCTACATTCCTTGCTCCACATTTAGCATTTCTTCTTGCCATCTTTACAATATTAAGCAGTTGTAGGTTGAATCCTCTCTTCCACCACCCCACAATAAAACCCTAGGTTGCAACCTTTCTCTAATACCACTTAATGTAGTTAAAGGCATTGTGAAAGCCTAGAGTTCAAATAAATCCTTGCAGCAATGGTTACACAATACAAGCCAATAAAAAAACAAAGAAATGAATGCAAGACCAGCTTCCTTATTAGTATATAATTAGTACATCAGATTACTACAAGCAGCAATACATTCCAAACATATAGGCTCGATTGGAATCAATAAGTTATCTTTCTATATGATTTGCGCACAACAACAAGTACATGAACCTTGTATAGGTACTTTGTTTCATCCAATCTATGGATCAGATCTCTATAGCTAATCAGGTTCAATTATGTTCCATCTCAATTCTATCTCTTAAGGAAATCAACTACAAGAGTATATAAGGCCTTCAAAAACATCAGGTCGGCCAAGGAAGATTACAGCTCCCAATGAAAAGAAAATATATTACAACATATAGGTCAGGACCCAAATTATTAGGATCTCCTACCAATGAGTGCAACATGAATCATGATTTGTCAAGTAGGTTGGCCACACACGTAACATCCTCAAGAAATAACTTGTTAAGCTTCTCCGATTGGGAAAACCTTCGCGAGATCAGAAACATCATAAACTGACCAGAAAATATGAAGAAAAAATAGTTCATCCAAGAATATGCAAGATCTCATGCGTGAAGAAACCAAATGATGCATGAACCTAGGGGAAGGTCCAACACGACGCCATGAACAGGTTTCAAGGATCGCAGCTGCTGCAAGAATATACAAAATGATAGCAGAGAGAAACTAAGAGACTGATAAAATAGGAAAGTAGGAAAATAAATATTTTTGGTTGATGAAAGATTTCTAAGAACCCAAGATTCTCTTGCATCAATTATCACTATAGATTCCATTTGCAGAATTTTTATCAAAGTTCGTCAGATTCACTATGGTTAATATTTTTTTTAGCAGGGAGAAAATCTAATAGATGAAAATTTGTCATCCCATTTAAAAAAGATATCTAGAAGGATCTCATTTCGAGTTGTATGGTGCTTTCACCTGATCTAGCATGTGCTAATAATATCTCCGCAATATTAAGATCAGTAGGCGGTGAATTTTAAATCTTAACATTTTTGTATGATCTCTTTTGTTTCAACTGTTTGGTATTGGTCAAATAACTATCAACATCATTTTACTTGTTAAGTATATGTTTGAAGGTATTATACTTCAACAAGAATAGATTATTTTTACTTGAAACATTTCGTTATCACTAATTCTTTCATGTTTTAAGGGTTACTACAGACATAGATGTAAGGTATGAATCAAACAAAAATTAGGGTCATTTTTTAGTTAAATCAAACAATGTAGATTTAGTGAATGTTTAATACCTTTTCGATTTTGGATATCTCATAGGAAAGAAACACTTCAGTATACCATTATTTTTTTGTTGTCATAGTCAATATTATATGTTGTAGCATATTCATTTGTCATCTATTTATTTAAATAGGTCTAGTTTTCATGTTTTTCCCTTTTTTTCTTGTTTATCGTGATTCATTTAGTGTGATTTTTTTTCCAAGAGTTGAAGTCTTTCTCATAATTTCCATGTTCTACTTGACTTTTAATATTTTTTGTACATGTTTTTATCTTTTCAGCTCCTTTAGATATACAATTAATTAGTCTTATTCTAGGTAACTCCTTCCATATTTCTTTCCTTCATTTTGGGCAAACTCGTTTTTTCCTTCACACAAGTGATCTATACTGGCTTTACATCTAATTTTATAAGAATAAATAGTATTGGAAATAATGTAAATCCTTTCTATATCGTTATCCAATGGTAGTTAGAATAAGTGCTCAAGGTTTGAGCATTTAATTGATATACATCTCCCAAAAGATTTTTTACTTTTGCCAAGGCATTTGAAGCATCACAAGTTATCTCATTAATATTTTCTTGGAAATTTTTTTATTGAGAAAGCTAACTTCTTTGCACTTTTGAAGTTATTTATCTTTTTTGAATCCCGAGCTAAATATGTACTCCATAGATGGTTGTCTATTTTTAAAACTGTGAATTCTTACAAGTCTTTTCATTGGTTCTCATTCTTAGTGTTTCTCTTCGGATCTTTGGTTTGGAAATGAAAACATTTATCCTATGCATAGTCATTCGAAAGATATGGATAACTAGAAGGGTTTCTTAAATCACATGACATGTGCCTTTCTCTTTTTCTTAGTTGTTTAATGATTAAGAAACCAATATGAAAACTAGTCTAGTTTATATGATTTCCATTATGAAGCAGATGAAAAGATCCTTTGCAGTACGACCGTAATGAAAAGATATCACAAGGGCAAAAGTTAGTTTTTAGCAACCTATGCAAGTATATTTACAATTTTTTGTATAGATTGAACTAATTGATAATTTTATAATATTTAACTTCCACAAGCAATCAAAACTAAGAACATGTGTGTTTATTTTCTAATGATAAGATTGAAATTCTAGTTTGACTTTTACAACTTTTGTTTAATGTATGACCCTAGATTGAGCTATCACAACTTTCCAAACTAGACATTTAGTATTAGTATGAGTTAAAAAGTATTTATCTCTTATTTCATAGTTGAACTATGGATGAATAATAATGTAAACATAAGAGAAGTGAACAGAAAACAAACCTTTAAATTTTCATCTTTGAAAATCTTCGATCGCAACAAAAGGTAAATATAAGATTGGATATTAGCTCATTTAACTTGAAGATTGATTCACTTTGATTGGATAAAAGCATTATGCCTTTAATTCCTCTTTTATGATAGAGGTAACTAATACTGGCATATACCCATTTACATAATTTATTATGGTTAAGAGAGGCTTGTTAACTTGGCTAGTGTTGAAATGAAATGAAATGATGCAACTTTCCAATCCAATTGCTCTCTTGATTAAAATTTGATGCCTTGTCCATTTTTTTTATAGATAAAATCAAAATTTGATGCTTTGTCCAAAAGAAAATTAGATAAATCAAAATTGTTCTTTCAGATTATGGCAGGATAAATTAGATAAAATCAAAATTGTTCTTTCAAATTTTCAAAATTGTTCTTTCAAATTTTGGTAGAAACTGAACTACACTACAACCCTTGTTAGGTTTAAGGCATTTTTTATTTAAAATTAAGGACCTTATTTTTAAAAATCAATGGTCCAAAACGTAGAAGAGGTGTGGATGAACATTGAGGCCTTTTCCACCATAAAATGTAAATGACCCATCATGTTTAAAAAACTTCCTAGAAATGAAAAAAATTGTGTTGTCATTCATTTTCCACATATTTTTCTGCAAATGTAGCATCACCTTGCAGAAAAATTGATCTACCATTACTTGCAAGTAGGTGGAGGCGAATTATTGTTCTCACAATTTTTTCGAGTGCGCACATCTATACTCTGGTTTATCGTACGAAGTTGTAAAAAAGAAAATTGATCTGCGATTAGTTGCAAGCAGGTGGGAGAGGATTTATTGTTCTCACAATTGTTTTGAGGATGTATGTCTCTATTATGTTTTATCGTACGAATTTATAAAAATAAATTGAATCCAACATTTCCGTTTCTTGACACTTCTTTTTTTGTTTTTGTTTTGTCTTTGGTGCAATTCATCGGGAGATCAGCTCCTTCTACAAATGATTAGATATTGAGATCAAAGGCTATCATGGAATGGGGTAGAGGGGATGGAATCATGAGATGGAGTGATTTGGTGTTGACATGCAGGGGGTTTAGTGGATTAAATAGAAGGAATGTCTTCATGAAGTGGAGTGTAAGTGGATGTTAAGCCTTGAGATGGAAGAGGATCATTGGGGGTGGAATACAAGTGATGTTTTGATCTTGATAAGGAATGGGATTATAAGATGGGTTAGTAGATCTTGATATGGAAGGTTGTGCACTTTATATTGAAAGGTGTCATGAGAGGGAAAGGTGTCATAAGATGGAGGGATGCCATAAAATGGAGGGATTGTTAGATCTAGAGGAGAAGAGGAATGCTTTGGAACAAGGTTTTGGCATGTTTGGACTTTTGAGGATGATGTCATGGAGGAGAAGCAAGGTTCAACTTGGGTGGATGGAGGGATAGAGAACATATGAGACTTGGGATATTGAGGGTTGTCTTCATTTGGAGGGGATGGTGGTGGATGTATGACTTGAGGGGATTGTGCAACATTATTTGGAGTTGGGATTTGTACTTGTCTGCTAGCCCTTGGATCCACTCAATGGAAAATTTATTGAAAGATGGGGATGATGTGGGTTTTGGAGGGTTAAGATTATGTGGAGGATTAGGGTTATGGTTTTTGACATTAAGCTTAATGTATGGGAGATTAGGTGAAGGATTAAGATTGGAGGGGAGAGGAGGATTATTGATTTGGGCAAGGGGGAAGGGCATATGTCTTTAAAGGAAATTTGTTTCTTTTGGTCCCCATTTTGTAAGCTAAGAATAGTGTCAAGAAGTTCTTGAATCTCTTGGGCAAGGTAGCTATGGAGGGAATCATATGAGGGGTTTCCCTTGTCAAAAGGTGGAGGAATGATAAGAAATGGGAGATGGATTAGGATTAGATATGATGTGTGAGGGTATATATGAGTTGGATGGATGTGATTGACAGGTTTATTGAATTTGATGTATGATTTGAGAATTGGGCTTTCGCACTCAAAATTCCTTAACCATTTTGTGAAACCAATCCATATTCATGATGTATAGATATGGATTAGAAGAGAATTTGGATGAAGGTGTGGATTGAAAAATGGATGAACTTGAGAGATAGGTGAGGAATGTTGGAAGAGAAGTGAATGGATAATGTGTGGTTGGGTTTGAATGAAACGGTAGATGAATTGGATTAAGTCTTGGATAGAGTAGTGTTAATTGGACAAGAAGATTAGATTAGAATATGATGATGTCATTAGACTGAATGAAAGATGAATGATTAGTGGCATGTGGAGAAAGGTTTAGGAGTTGACCCATGTGATGTCACATGATTGGCTAAAATGAAAAGAAGAGGATTAATGAATTTATAAACTAAACATAAGTATTTATTTAATAAATAGAGGAAATAGGATTATAGAAAAGACTTAAATTTATTTAATTTTAGAAAGAAAAGGATAATGAATTATTTATTTTACCTTTTTTTGCCTTTGGTGCATTTTACATGGAGATTAGCCCATGTTTTTCATCTGTATTATATGTTCCTTAATAGTATGGGCCCATGGTTTTCATCCACATATCCTCTCACTAACAAGGTTAAGAAATATTAGCTCGGGGGTTCATTAAAAGTGGAAAATTAAATTTTTACATCTTAGATCCAATTACCCACATTGATTGAGACACAACCAATGACAAAGATAAAAAAATACAATAAGTTTAAGCTACATGCCACTAACATTCATCATTTTATTTTGGATCCCTTTGGCACATTTTTTTCTATATAACTTTTTACTTGTTTGAATATGACCAATTATAGGCTACTTGTATATTGAAAATGTATTTTTCTTGAATGATGTAAAAATAAAGAAATAAATAATAGTTGAAGGGTTTTTTTATGGATTATCTTTCTTGTGTCTATGATATCAAATTGAAGTTCACAATCTTCATGTTCGTGACTTGTATTAGTACAAAGGGAATAACAAAAGTTAGAGGCAATGAGAAATTGGTTTTTTAACTAATTTTGGGTTGTGATTTTTAATTCTTTATAGAAAAAGTAGGCAATCAAGTTTATACTAATCTATTTTCGTAGAATTTATTAAATACGTTTTAAAAAATTTGATCTTCATTTTATCCAAAACATGTTCTTTCTAATTCAATTAGATGTATGGAGAAAATTGTCTTCTTAAATTAAACTTATTTGATTTTAATTGAAAAGACAACTTAAAATACACAAGTGCTTTTCAAACTACAACAAAAAGGAAAAAGTATAATGTTATGCATCTTGCATATTTATTAAAATTTTGGAAATATTTGTAAATAAACACAAAATAATATGATTGCAAGAAAAAGTAAATTAATATATTTAATTTCAAACTATTTCTTTTATGGAAACATTTTAGTATATGTATATGCTGGCATCTCTGTCACTTACTATGATATGAATAAGTACACATATAAACTAAAAGTTCCTTCCATGAATCAGCCACGTGCAAGGATCTTGTCCATCAAATTCACCCAGGTGTCAAACCTAGTCCAAATGCACTTTCATGAGTTTAAAACTTGGTGGATGGCTTTCTCTATCTCATGAAGCAATCTTTTCATCTATAACAAGACATTAAAACCAAATTTAAAGATAAATTTATGATTGATATAATAAAAGTAATTTAGATAATAGAAAGAAAAAATATTAATTTTTTAAAAAATAAATTATGAATTTGAAATTTTTATCATTGATTTATAACTATTTAATGAAATACAAATCTCAAATCAATACTTTAGACTTTTATGTTATCTTCAATAACATTAAAAGTACTCAGTATTTTAATATTTGAAAATATTAATTTTAATTTATTTTAAGAGTTATCTTTAAATTATTAATTTTTAAAAACTAGCACTTGCACCTTTAGGGGTGCATTGGTTATGCCAATAGTAAAATATATATCAAATCAATTAAGAAAGTGTATGTGAATTTGGAAGCTTAGACTCTGCGTTTTCTCGCGCTTCTTTTTTCGAATGATATCTGCATCCGACTAGACAAGGCGACGTGGCGAACTCCTCGACTAGGGCACCTCCCCCGATGACACAAGTGTGCGCGTTCCTATCTTTATTTGGTTTTTAAAATTTAAGATGTCTGGCCCGCCATTATTACCCTCTTCAGAAGCCGTAGCTTCTGCCATAACGCCCATTAATACTTCCATAGCATCCCCTGCGTCTAAACCGACTAACAGCAAAAATGATAACCACAATGCATTTTCATCACCAAAAACCTTCTCTGAAGCGGTGGCTAACTCCACAGTTGCTGCTTCTGCTAAATTTTGTGTATCACATCAACATGAAGAGGCCGAGCCAGGTAAGGGCTCTGTGAACATCTTGAGACCTTTTTCCATTTCTCCTAATCCTGATATGATAGGTGAAATCGAGAAGGAAAAAAGTAGATTAAAAAACTTTGCCATTTTCTTTGCTGCTGTTGATATAGAAAGATGCCCTGCTAGGAAATTTCTTGATGATTGGTTTTACAATTATTGGAATCTTAAATTAGGGCATAGTATCTCTTTCTATAGACAGTTGCAGAAGGGTTTGTTTGTTATCTTCTTTAAAATTGTGGAAGCGCAGGAGGCTATACTCAAAAGGCAATATTGGAATGTGGGTAACACTACCTTCCGTGCTTTAGCATGGACTCCGGAAGCTATCCATGAAGAAGTGCTTGCTCTGTCGGCACCAAGATGGATCATTGTTAAAAATCTTCCCCCATATCTTTGGCGTTTTATTACACAACTTCTGGAACCTCTAGGTAAGGTCATTAGGTTCGATGATACTACTCGGCTGGTTCCTCACATGGACGCTCGAGCTCTTGTCTCGATTAAACCTAGCATAGAAATCCCTTCAGCCCTTGAGATCAATATTCTTGGAGAGGTTATTTCATGTCCTCTAGAAATCTTAGGGGGTCTGAATGCTTGTTTTTTGTGTAAGAAGGAAGGACATCTTCGCCGAGACTGCCCCATTATCAAAAAAAAAGAATGAGGCTAACCCTACCCCTAAACCTGTTGATTTAGCAACTATGAAAAACTCTGACCCTTCTGTTAATACCGCTGTGGTATCTCCAGTTTTAT
>MU223390.1:817757-839500 GCA_018584345.1 Thuja plicata
CTTGGATAAGAATCATAAATCTTCTTTTAGGTATCTCGAGCACTGCTAAAACCTGTGACATGATTAAATAGTGACTGAGTTTAAGGTTAAAACTAGTAAGTTTTCTCTTTTTACCTTGAAAGACTTCATCATTTTTTGTTTCCAGAGGGACCAAAGAACTTTAACTAAAAATATAGACCATAACTTGTTCAAATTAGCATCAAATAAGTCAACAAAAAATTGACGTAACTGATGCTGGGAAATTAAGTGAAGGAAGTGGTTGATATTACAACTATGGCAGAGCAATGATCTATTATGGTATTGTCATTGATATCAAGTATTATCTTTTTGAGTTGTTGATGATTGTAGAATACATCATGTTAACGGATATATCTAAAGGTGCAGCTCTACAAAAGTATTTGGAAACATATTTGGATGCCACATATAAATTCTTAACTAGTTATGATGACCAGTGAGTCTAGTTTGGTAAAGGTTATCAGAGACAGTGAAATTGGTTAAGACTGCAATTATGAGGAGTACGATGACTCAATCATTTTTTACAATGTCATTGATTGTTTTTTGTTTGGTTGTTTTCTCAATGTTACTTAAAGCTAATAGATGCTAATCCTACAAACAGGATTCATTTGACAAAAATATGTGAGATATTTCACTGTTAACATATATATTTGAAAAAGTGTTAAGTCTCTAAGTTGCAAACACTTTGATTGGTATCAGTGATTTAAACTGTTGTTATAGTCAAATATTATTGGTCATAATTAATTGGAGAATGTGCATGGATAGTTGGGAAAAACTATTTAATGGTTATATCATCGAGGAGAGCATGCTAAGGTGATTTGAGCAAGCTGATTAATCAAGAAGGAAAATACTTTATGAAATTATTTAATTTCTTGACTACAGATGAAGTCAGAATGGAGGAGTTAGTAAAATTCAAATTAGACATTGAGATATATGATATGAAGCCAAGTGTATGGTCAGATTAAGAATATATTACATTTTAGGGTTTTCTTTGGTGGTGGAAACCTAAGAGCGAAGGAAAGCATGTAAACTAAAAATAAGAAGGTGAATATGTGTCAGTGTGGAAGGAAGAAGAGATGGAAGGTGCGGTCGAGCCGAGAGTTGGAGAGGTATGTGATGAATGTTATCTGAGCAACAAATGATTTGATCAAGTAGAGAAGGTTTCTATTTCACATATCATTCTTACGTGTTGTTTCCTGATAGCTACAATAGAGTGCTGAAAATCCTCATGTGAGGTAGATCTTAACAAAGCTTTATTGTATTGAAATCCTATATCATGATGCTATGTTAAGTTTTCAAAGTCCTTTCACAAGGATTCTTATTACAAGGTAAAAGATTGTTATGAGCTTTAGGTAAATCCTCTCACAAGGTTACATTTTGTCATGTATATGTAAATACCTTTAACATGGTAAAGCCTTTCACAGGCATACTTCATAAGAGTACAAATTTGTGGGTTACATCCCCACCATGGTTTTTCCCTAATTTGGGTTTCCACGATACTAAAAATATTGTGTCTATGTGTTGGATGTTTTTTGTTTGCACATTTACTTTTGATTATTGAATTATTGTATTGGTGGATAAGTAAAAATTGTTTAGATGTTGAAATCCGTAGATTCCTGATTCACCCCTCCCCTGTCAGTAATCTCATCATATCAAGGTTAAAAATTTGTATCAGAGCTTTGGTCCTTGGAGAAGAAGTTTAACATCTTGAGGGAAAGATCCTGACAAGATGATGAGAAAGGAAGGTCCTAAGTTCAACAAGGATAGTTACATGGTATGGTGTAAAAGGATGAATTTTTACCTGAAAGGAATGGTTGACTAGTATTGGGATGATGTGACTACAAGTTATGTTCTACCTAATAGAACATTATTTGTGGATCTGTTTAAGATAAAAAATAGTGCACGCTGCAACTATGGAAGCAATAGCAAGTATTGTATTAGATGCAAAATTTATTAATGTGAAAGATCTTGACACTTCTTATGATATGTGGGAGAAGTTGAGAATAGTCTATGGAGACGATTCACATGTGCAAAAAGCTAAGGTAGACAGATTAAAGGGAAAATTTGATGACATGAGGATGACTGAAGAAGACAACATTGAGCATTATAGTATGAGAATCAAGGATGTGGTAAGTATAATTAGAGGAGTTGGTGGAGCCATCACTGAAGATGATATGGTAAGCAAAATCTTGATCACTTTATTGCCCCATTATGCAATTAGAGTTTCTGCTATACAAGAAGTAATATGTTTAGGGACTTTACCAATTATTGGGTAAGTGCAAGAAGTTGGGTACCAATTTGGCGAAAGTCTTGTGCACTTTAAAACTACTGCTATAAATGGGCACCCATCTTAGGCTCATACACCCGATCCAAAATTCAAAAAATGGGTTCCCATTTATTTCAAAACGGGTGCCCATTTTTAAAAACACATACCAAGTTTTTTTCCAAAATGGGTTCCCATTATATATATATATATATATATATATATATATATATATATATATATATATATGTATGTATATATATATATATATATGAAACTCATTTTTACATGCCAATTTATTATATTTAAAAAATGGGTACACGTTTTTAAATGTGTGCCCATTTTTTTAAATTAAAATTTACAAGACCACCCTTTGCATTGGATTTTAGTTCGGGACAAGTTTGATGGGACCAAACCTATGCTTGGACCTCCAAAATAATGGCTAAGGCATTTGAATACCAGATTTTTGTCTTGCCGTAATTTTTTGAGGGTCTTTCTAATCAAATTTGTTGACAAAATGAAAACCCATTAGACCTCTTACTGTCTAGATTTCAAAAATATAAATTGTATAGTGATAGGCTAAATTTTACTATTTTTATAATATTTATTAATCAAAAGTGGTACCTAAACTTAAAATAGTGAGGTTCACTAAAACTTTAATAATTTTTTTTATTTTAGGCTTTTGAAAAAATGAATTATATGAACGCAATATACATAGAATTTTCTTCTAAAAAAAAATTCCAAAAAAGTAAAATTTTCATCAAAATATGGTGGTCGTACACGAGAGGTTTTGAAAATGTACTTTATAGTCAATTAAAAATTAATAAAAATATATATATTCAATTAAAAAAAAGTAAAAATATTCTGACAAATCTTTGATGTTTTAGATACCTTTCCCCAAAAGGATTTATAAAAATTCATTTATTTACTTCAAAATAGGGTGGTCGTACACATGTGGGGTATGGTCCTGAAACAAGCATTTTGAAAATGCAGTTTTTAAACATGCCTACTAAAATATATTTTTTCACTTTAGGGTATTCAAATAAATTAAATATTTGAAAACTAGACTCCAAGAACTACATTTTCTATTACTGGATTGTTTTGAAATTCAATCTTTAAGTGCCTCAAATTTTGACATCAATTGACAGAAAATTTGAAAAATAGGGAAAACACTTCCAGTTTTTGTCCAAAAGTGGGACTCAACTTCTTGCAGCCACCCTACTATTGATTCTTTGGTTGGAAATTTGATTGCTTTTGAATTGAGAATTTATGATAATAGCATGCCTAGAACGATGTTTCATTTAATTTTCATCTAAACTCTAGAAGGAATCCTGAGCATACTAGTCAAATTGCTTTAGTATATTATGAAGATAATATTGATGATATCATATCTGAGGAAAAAGAACAAGAGGAATTGGAAGCTTTGTTTTCCAGAAGGCTACCTAGAGGTAAGGGAAAGTATAGAGGAAACTTACCCTTGAAATGTTTTACATGTAGCAAGATTGAACATATTGCATCCAGGTGCCCTGAGAACAATAAGAAAGAAAAGAACAAGAAATATATAAGGATCAAGGAAAGAAAGAATGTTATCTAGCTGAGGAAGGTGATATAGATGATGAATCTGACTATGATGAAACTAAGGAGATTCTATTTTTTTCTGTGAAGGAAGACAAGAAAGAAAGTAGTGAGACAACATATATATATAAACTATGAACAAGATTTAGAAGTGGATTATTGACAATGGTTGCACACATAAAATGACTAGTGACGAGATTAAATTCAATGAGATTGAAGAATTTAATGGAGAATCAATTAAGTTTGGTAATGAAATCCCGATGTGGTGAAAGGTAAAGGCACAATAGCACTGAGTGACAATACAAACTATGATGATGTCTACTGGGTAGCAGGACTAAACTACAACATGTCGAGTGTCGCTCAACTAAATAAAAAGGGATTTGATCTAGAATTTAGTGAAGGAACATGCAAGATAAAGAATAAAAAAGGAAATATGATTTCTGCTAGCGGATTGACAAGAGGTATTTTACTTAAATACATTTGTTAAGAAATGCTTGATTGGAAAGTAGAAGATGATTGGTTATATCATAACAGGTTTTGTCAAGTTAATTTTGATAAGCTGATCAAACTTAGTAAAAAGAAGGTCGTTAGAGGTCTTGCATGTCTTTCAAAACTTGATAATGTTGTTTGTAAGGATTGTCAATTTGGGAAGCTCACTAGTTCTACATTCAATAATAAAGGCTACACATCTGAGAATATACTTGATTTGGTGCATACTAATTTATGTGGTCCTATGACAACTCAAATTTGTTAAGGAGGTAAGTATTTTATGTTCTTAGTTGATGAATACTCAAGGATGATGTAGACTATGTTTTTTAAGAAGAAACTTGAATCTTTCCGTATGTTCAAGATTTACAAATCAAGAGTGGAAAAGGAAACTAGTAGGAACTTAAAATCCTTAAGGTCAGATAGAGGTGGAGATTTCACATCACATGGACTTGTTGCCTATTGTGAAGATGAAGGGATTAAGAGACAAATATCTACTCCTAGAACATCACAATATAATGGAATAGACGAAAGAGGAATCAGGTCAGTGATTGAATGTGCTAGGACTTTGATGATGTAAAACGAAGTTGCACAAATGTTTTTGAGAGAAGATGTTAGCACTATATAGTATACACTCTAAATAGATTTTGATAAAGAAAAGAATAGAAATGACACCCTATTAACTATGGTATGGAAATACTCCCAATGTAAGTTATTTCAAAATCTTCGGTAGTAGAAGTTTGTTTAAGAAGGATGAAAACATAAGAAAATTTGAAGCAAAAAGTGATGAAGGAATCTTTTTGCGTTATTCATCTAAGAGTAAAGCATACAAATGTTTAAACAAAAGGAAAAATAAGATCATTGAGAGTGCTACTATAAAAGTGGATGAGTTTTTTGATAAAAATGATGAAGCAAGCAAGACAAAACCTGAATATTACAATGGAATAGCATATATGCAACCGGTGTTGGAAGATGAGCCTGCTGAACATAATGAACAAAGACAAGAGGATGGTGTAGGAGCACCTAGGAAAATCCCTAAATCTTATTAAAATTTTTGATTGTACTGACCCTAGCCAACTTAGTAGGTTTTAATTTTACCTTAGAAGGTCTTTCAAAGTGTTTTCCTAGGTGAATTAGAATAGGCTCAATCCAACCTAGATGTTTACTATTTTCCTAGTTGATAGTCCTAGATTAGGCCTAAGATGGGAAAATAGGTTTAAAGGTGTCTAAAAGAATTTAAGTCTTAGGAAAGGGTATTATAGTGCCTAAAATGGTTCCTAGATTCTTTCTATAGCATTCTAGGTCGAGTAGAGACCCTTAACAATAACTATGCAAAAATTTGTAAAAGTTGTCACAAAGTTGCTTGACAACATTTTAGCAACTTTTTATGTTCAATGACAACAAATGACAAAAAAGGATTCCTTTCGAGGAAAAAATATGGGTATTTTTGATAATATCCTAGAATCATGGGCATGGCATCTTAAGGAAAAATTGATCCCATTTCTTGAGGCATAGAGTGGAGTAGTGTAATTTTTGAAAGTGAATAAAAGCTCCGTGTTCTCGTTTTCAGTAACAGTCAAGCTGCATTGCGTTTATGAGTTATTGTATGAATTGTGTTACAAGATTTAGTTTTTTTTTATGCATGGTAAAGACAATTATAAGTACTTTCTATTCAATAGCATATTGGTTTTGAGTTCATTTGTTTAGCTTAGTAAATTGTTATGCAGACTGTGTAGTTGCTGGATTAGACAGTGTTGTTTTTGGTTTTATGGCTCCCCCATAGAATCCAACAATCCAAACCGTCATGGAATGAATAAATATTGTATGGGAGACTTTTTATAGTGTATATATGCAAGTAGGATTCTAGAGGAGCGAGTTTGATATTTTTACTTGGTCATGCCCTAGGTGAACACTGTGTGTCTAATTAGAGTTTTGGCATGAATTAACAGTGCATGATTGCAGGGTAACGAATGAGGGAGTGAAAAAAAAGGTAGTTTCATATGAAAAGAGGTCATACAGACACCTCTTAATAATCTTGAGCATTTAACAATCCATCTTGATATATTTTTGAGGAGAAATCAGAGGACTGCACAAATATAGGCCAGTTAGCCCTATTACATTTACATTTCAGGAAGCCACTATACAGAGGACTTAGGAACCTATGACCATAAAAATATTCAAGGTCTTGGAAAAGGGTATCTTGATATCAAGTTAGTTTTTTGGTTTATTTTTAATTTTGGAGAAAGAATTGAGAAAAACCCTTTGTATAGGGCTAATTGAGCAATTAAGCCTATTAGGCCAAAAAGCATAGTTAGTCTTGAACTCGAATGATTAAGTCTTGAGGTCCCACTCTAATGGATTTATATAGATGTAAAATAGTTGTTTCAATGATATATATACCCCATTGAGCACTGGTGAAGATGTTGTAAATATTTAAACTTGGAGTCATCCAAGAAAGTGAAGATTTGAAGTAACTTAATGTTAGCATGATCCCTCAAGGTGAAGCATGAAGAGAATAAATCTCAGAGTTGAGTTAAGGTAGTCTTAGGCCAAAAGAGTAAAGACTATTAGGATCCTAGAATTTATCTTAGGATCTAGGGAAGGCTAGGTCAAGTAAAGTCCAAGATAAGTGATTATGCAAGCACACCTTGGAGCATCTCTATCATATTGGTATCAGAGCTTGTTTGATCAGGCTTGTGGTGAAATTTCTAACCAACAGAGTCAGTAGGAGAGTCTAAAATGGTGAAAAATTCAAAGTTGTCAAAGAATTTAGATGAGAAAGAAGAAGAAAATAGATTTCTTAGTGAGATATTGGCACAGTTGGACCACAAAATGGACCAAGTGGAAGTAAAGACTGAAGAAGTGAAGGATAAGGTTGAAGGCAAAGGTAAGAATATTGTCTTAGATGATGAAGTCCCTGAACCTAACCCTATCCTCACTGAGGAACCATTCTTGAAATAACTAAAGGATTTGAGTGGTAAAGTAGTAGAAGGAGCTCCTATCTTTAGTATAAATATGGAACAAGAGATAGTCCTAGATTTGATAGAAGGACTAGAGAATCACTTTTAATGTGATGGCATTACTGAAGCTCAGAAGGTGAAAGTTGCTAAGGCTAGAATTAGAGGGTCTACACTCACTTGGTGGAAGTTTATCCAAGATGAGAGAGAGAGAAGGAAGCAAATAATCTCATTGCTACATGGAAGGCTATGGTTGCAAAAATCATAGATGCTTATGTTCCCAAGGATTATGAAATCCAATTGCATAAAAGAAGATAAAGTCTAAGACAAAAGGACTTAGATGTAAACTCCTATACTGAAGAATTTCATAGATTATGTATGAGGTGTTGAGTTGTAGAAGATGAGGAGGTGAAGGTATCTAGATACCTTAATGGTCTCAAGTGGACTATACAAGATGAAATGAGTCTCTTGTCTCCTAATACTATTCAAAAATGCCACCAAATTGGAATAAAGGTAGAAGAGAAGCTAAGGAAGAAACAAGATTCAAGAACCACCAGAGGTAGAGGCAAAGGAAGAGACAATAGAGGACAAAAAGGTGGATATGGTGGAAGAAGCTCCAAAACAAAGAGTCAAGGAGAGACCTAAATTACTGAGTAACAAGAAGAAAATTCAAGTAGAGGCAAATCCAATAGAGGAAGGAACTCTAATAGTAGACTAAGATGCAGTAGCCAAGGAAGAGGTAACTCTTTTTCAAACATGAAATGTTACCATTGCAAACAGATGGGACACCCTACATATAGATGTCCAGAGAAAGGTTCTACTTCCAAAGGAAGTGACAAGAGGGTAAACTATGTTCAAGAGGAGACTAGTGGTAGAATTAAACACCCTAAGGTACCCCTAGAGTTAGAAGAAGGAGAGAAATTTATGATGAGGAGGACATTAATCAAGGAGCCATTCAAAGAGGAACCTAGTCAAAGAAGATCATTGTTTAGAGTGAAATGCAAGATGATTGGTAAAGTTTGTACAGTCATCATAGACTTAGGTTCTATTTATAACATAGTGGAAGAGGAGGCAGTCATAAAAATGAAGATGAATAGAATACCCCACACCAACCCATATAAAGTCACTTGGTTGAACAAAGGACAACATGTCCTTGTCAGTGAACAAGCTTGGGTGGATTTTTCTATTGGAAGATACAAGGAAAAGGAGTTGTGTGATGTTCTACCTATGGATGCATGTCACCTACTCCTTGGAAGGAAATGACAATTTGATAGGCAAGCCATGCATGATGGAGAAAATAATTCATATTCTTTCAAGAAGGACAATGTGACATTCAAAATATAGTCACTGTTAGATGATCAAGAAATTAAGACATCGGGCCCCAATGTCCTTATGGTTAGTGAGAAGGAGTTCTTAGAATCCTTAGAAGAAGGAGAGGGAGTTGGTTTGTACTTGTGTTGAAGCCAAAAGAAGAAAATGAAGACAAGGTATTCAAGAAGACTAACTTCCCTAAGGAAGTGCAAGAGATGTTACAGAAGTATGAAGACATTGTAATTGATGGACAACCATCAAGCCTAGTCCCTAAGAGAGCTATAAGTCATAAAATAGAGTTTATCCCAGGAGCTACCCTTCCTAATAAGGAAGCCTATAAAATGACTCCTCAACAAAATTAGGAAATAGCTAAGCAAATTCAAGAACTCCTAAGCCAAGGTCTCATTAGGAAAAGCATTAGTCCATGTGTCGTACCAATTGTCTTAGCACCCAAAAAGGGAGGAATGTGGAGGCTATGTACTGACTCAAGATCAATAAACCAGATTACTAGTAGATATAGATTCCCTATCCCTAGGATAGTTTACCTAATGGTCTGTGTAGGAGAAGCCAAGTTTTTCACTAAGATTGACCTAAAAAGTGGATACCACCAAATTAGTGTAAATGAAGGGGATGAAAGGAAGACAACCTTCAAAACCATAGAAGGTTTGTATGAATGTCTTGTGATGCCATTTGGGCTATCCAATTCCCCATCAACGTTCATGAGATTAATGAATGAAGTCCTTAAAGACTACATAGGAAAATTTTTGGTAGTGTATCTAGATGATATACTCATCTATAGTAAGACCAAAGAAGAACATCTCAGACATTTGAAGATAGTTTTCAAGAAGCTACATGAGGGGAAGTTGATGATAAACTTGGAGAAATGTGAATTCATGAAGCAGGAGCTAGTATACCTTGGGTTTGTGTTATCTCAAGGAAATCTAAAGATGGATCCAAGTAAAGTGGAAGCTATTCTCAACTGGCCTACTCAAAGAATAGAAATAGATGTAAGAATTTTTCATGGTTTAGCGCAGTACTATAGGAATTTCATAAAGCAATTCATTGCAATTTGTGCTCCTATACTTGATACTATAAAAGGTGGAATGAAAACTAAGTTTGTGTGGAATGAGAAAACTAACCGTGGATTTGAGTTTTTGAAGAAGAGGATTTCTACTCAACCAATCTTGATTTTACAATCTTTGAGAAGTTTTTCATAGTGGAATGTGATACTAGAAATGTGTCTATTGGTGTTTTTTTGAGCCAAGAGGGAAGACCAGTGGCTTTCCACAGTGAAAATCTAAGTGAAGCTAAGAAGAAGTACTCTTCTTATGACCTAGAGATGTATGCTCTAGTCCAAGCACTAAGGAAGTGGAGGCACTACTTGCTTCCAAAGGATTTTGCAGTCTTTTCAGACAATCAAGCACTGAGATTCCTGAATTCTCAAGACAAACACGGTCATAAACATATGAAGTGGGTAGAATACCTATAGGCCTACACTTTCAACATTAAGCACAAGAAGGGATTGTAGAATAAGGTAGCATATGCCTTAAGTAGAAGAGCCATGACTGTACAAGAGATACACTTGTAGTGCATGGGTATTGAGAGCTTCAAATACCTATATACAAAAAATTGAGACTTTGCAGACATCTATAAGGTATGTCAAGAAAACAAGAATCATTTCCATAGTGAATTTTGTGACTATACTTTACAAAGTGATCTAATGTTTAAAGGAAGTCAATTGTGTGTTCCTAGAGGGTCTATAAGAGAAAATATGATTCAAGAAAAGCACAATGGTGCACTTAGTGGGCATTTTGGTGTCAATAAGACCCAAGAGATAGTGCATAGGTTTTACTTTTGGCCTAAGATGAATTTAGATATTATGAAGTATGTAGAAAGTTTTGTTGTATGTCAAAAATAAAAAGCTACATCTTCCAATGCAAGCCTTTACCAACCTTTTCCCATTCCTAGTAGACCATGGGAATGCTTGAGCATGGATTTTGTGGTAGGATTGATAAAGATGAAACAGGGAATAGATAGCATCTATGTGATTGTAGATAGATTTAGTAAGATGGCACATTTTTTACCCTGCAAGATAGTCCATGATGAAATTCGAATAGCTAACCTATTCTTCAAAGAGGTAGTCAGAATTCATGGTTCACGATTGAGTATAGTATCAGACAGAGACACAAAGTTTATGAGCCATTTTTGGAAGACCCTATGGAAAAAGTTAGGAACCAATTTGTCTTTTGGGTCTGCATATCACTCTTAGAATGATGGTAAAACTAAGGTAGTCAATAGAAGTCTAGGTAACCTCCTAAAGTGCTTAACTGAGGAGAATGGTCAAGTTTGGGATCAACTCATTAGATAGGCACAATATGCCTATAATGATACTGTTGATAGGACTATTGGTAAGAGTCCTTTTGACATAGTTTATGGCTTACACCCTAGAGGCATATTTGAGCTCAAAGATTTAAAGGATGGAGGCAAGGTTAGTGGCTATGTAGAAGAATTTTCACATTCTATGCAAGAAGTGCATGAGATGGTAAGAAGGACATTGACTGAGAATACACATAAGATGAAAGGTAGATGAAAGAAAAAGGGAGGTTCAATTTCAAGTAGGGGATCTATTAATGGTCCATCTAAATAAGGCAAGATTGCAGAAAAGAGTGTCTCATACGCTACAAATGAGAAGGATTGGTCAATGTACCATTCTGGCCAAATATGGCACCAATGCATACGAGGTGGAGCTACTAGAAGAAAGTGGTTTATCTCATGTGTTCAATGTGGCAGAATTTATCTTGTACAAAGGACCCATACCTGATCTAGAATAGAGCCTTATAGAGGTCATAAAGGAGGTAAAAGACCTAAACTTTACCCCTATTCAACCTAAGAAGGAAGAAAAGATACTTGACTCCAGGGCCTATAAGAAGACCATAAAAAGAACCCATTATGAGAACTTTATTAAATGGTATGGAAAAGAAGATGCATAGTCAACTTGGATCAAGGAGACTGAATGCAAAAAGTTGGGAGTGGATTCTAACTTACTCAATCTAAGGGTGGATTGAAGTATTTTCATTTGGGGAGGATGGTGCAGGAGCACCTAGGCAAATCCCTAAATCTTATTATAATTTTGGCTTGTACTGACCCTAGCCAATTCAGTAGGTTTTAATTTTACCTTAGAAGGTCTTAAAAAGTGTGTTCCTAGGTGGAATAGACTAGGTTCAATCCAACCTAGATGTGTAATGTCTTCCGAGTTGATAGTGCTAGATAAGGCCTAAGATGGGAAAATGGGTTTAAAAGTGTCTAAAAGACTTAAAGGCTTAGGAAAGGGTATTACAATACCTAAAATGGTTCCTAGATTCTTTCTACACCATTCTAGGTTGAATAGAGACCATTAACAATAACTATGCAAAAAGTTGTAAAAGTTGTCATAAAGGTGCTTGACAACATTTTAGCAACTTTTTACGTTGCATGACAACAAATGGAAAAAATGGATTCCTTTCGAGAAAACATGATGGGTATTTTCCATAATGGCCTATAATCATGGGAATGACATGTTACCAAAAAATTGATCTCCCATTTCCCGAGGCATGGAGTGGAATGGTGTAATTTTTTAAAGTGAATAAAAGCGCTTTGTTCTAGTTTTCAATAACAGTAAAGTTGCATTGTGTTTATGAGTTATTGTATGGATTGAGTCTCAAGAGTTAGGGTTTTTTCCTCTTATTAAAGACAATTATAAGTAATTTTTGTTCAATAGCATAGTGGTTTTGATTTCATTTGTTTAGCTTAGTAAGTTGTTTTGTAGACTGTGTAGTTGTTGGAGTAGACAGTGTGGTTTTTTGTTTTATGGCCCCCCATAGAATCCAACCATGAAAATTATTATGGCCTAGATAAATATTGTAGGGGAGCCTATGTATAGTGTATATATGCAAGTAGGAGTCTAGAGGAACGAGTTTGATATTTTTAAGGTCATGCCTGTAACACCCCAAAATTGGCACCTTATAATCCAATCAATTTTGGTGCATTTTCTCATTTTCAAAGTCCTATTGTACTAGGCAAATTCTTCTCCTGATTGAATTTAATTGATTGAGTTTCAAATGCAGAAAACCCAAATTTGCATAAATCTGACATTACATTTAATTCCTAAATTCTCAGGGTTTATTAGCTAAAATTACCTATGATTAATTGATTTAATTCTAAAGTCCTAAGTGCTGTTAATTAAATTAATTCCACCCCCTTTAGCTAATATACATAAAAAGAATTGAATGGTTATTTAATTATTGGATGAATTGTCCTCAAAAAGGAATTCCATAATTCCGTGTGAAAGAACACTCATGTGACAATAACCCATCCTTTTAATTAAATAATTCTTGCATTTTTGTCTCAAATGAGAATGAAGAGGCAACCGTTTCTTTTCAAGAAACTCTTCACCCTCTTTCCATGGTTTTCTATAAATTGGACCTCATTTCCTTCATTTTAGAGGATGATTTTTGAGAGCATCAAATCTATAGTGAAATTTGCATTGATATTTACATGCTTTTGAGTTTAAATTGCATAATTAGATTAATTTCAAATTGGATTAAGGATATGTTGATTTCATTTGCAATTTATTTACATGTCTAACATCTCAATTTCATCTCTCAAGCTTTCTAGTTTAAATGCAATTTCAATTCTAGATTAAGAGCATTTGAATTCTAGATTAAGAGTATTTCATTTCCTAGATTAATTCCAATTTCATTCCATAGAGTAGTTGCAATTTCAATTCTAGACTAGTTGCATTTGCTTCCATAGATTAATTGCAATTCATTTCTAGATTAAGAGCAATCTCATTTCTAGATTAAGAGCAATTTCATTTCATATATTAATTGTAGTGCATTCATGAATTAATGGCAAATTCATCTTCTTTCATGCTTTAGAAATTCTCCATGTTAGCAATGGTCAGGTTGTTGGCTGTCATTCTGATAGTAAATTCAACATCCACAACTAATTAGGAGGCAACAAGTCATTTCAATTAAGTTTGCAGGATAAACAATTCATGTTTGTCTTTTTAAATTGAACAATTGAGTAAAGACTATGCTGAGTTTGTGCCTGATTTAGAGGTCACATTCAAGCACACACATTTTGGCGCCCACTGTGGGGCAGGATATTCAATTCCTGGCCTCACATTATACATTTTCTTTCAATTATTATTTTTACATTCACTTTGAGTCAAATCTTAATTTTCCATTGCATTCAGAACATCATTTTGATTAAAAACGACTACAAATATGCCTATACTTGCCCAAAAATTGAGTCTGTGGCATCAAACATTGGCTGTATGGCTCTGCGGTGAAATTTCATGTGAGATTTCTCACAAATATGTGCGAGATTAGCATTTACTCATGTGAGATTAGTATTTCCTCGAGTGAAATTAGCATTTCGTCGCGCAAAGCCTTGTACTTCCTCGCGCAAGACTGGATGATAGTTCCGACTTCAAACACACATAACTCACTCATTCTGAGTCCTTTTTGAATGCAATTTTTTTTTATTTTGGGTAGATTTTCCCAAGGATCACTGTGGTGGGATTAGTTTTTGATTTTTCTTGTTGCATCTATTATAAATCACTATTTTTCATGAATGTACCTGCATAATCCTATGTTTTGCAACTTTCAGAGCTCCGTACAGGCTCATACGATCACCTTTTTCAGTGCAATGTTTTTTGAAAATGCATGATTTTCTATCTAATTTCTGAATATGTGATCTATTTTCTGATTTTTTGATTTTTATAATGTGGCCTAATCTTTGGCTTTGATGTTCATGTGATTATCTTTTGCATACAACCTAACAGTGGTTTGCAGAATGTTGTCCAAGAAGACTAAAACACAAACTACTCACGAATTTGTTTTGCAGGTTGCCTTTGATCGATAGAATGAAAAACATTGTGCTTGCATCTTATTTTTAATTTCTTAAAATAGGAACCCACATGCAAGACTTCTTAAAATCAACATTTGTTTGTTGTTTTAGGAATGAAAATAATGTTAGGAAACTATGCTCTCACCCTTTTGGGATGATAAAAAATCCAGAAACATTTTTGTCATTTTCTTATTCTACTTGAAGGGTCTTTTAGTTTTGTAAACCCCAGGAATTGTATGGACGTATCCTCTCCCCTTGCCTTCATGGATCTTGGGTGAAAGAGAAATCCATACAAATCCTTTAGCGTGGCTACCTCTCAAGTGCTTTAACAGAGCCGGTGAGAGTGGATTTCCCAACTGGTAAGAGGCTAAAGCCAAACCCTTCCAAACCGGTATATAAAAAATGTCATTATGATTAATGTCACAGTGAACAGGTGTTGATTGCATTATATCTGGAAGAAGATCTCCCTTAGTACCCTTGTGGTGCATTAAAACCTACATAATTTAACTTCTGTAGGCTAGGAGGCCTCCATAACGGAGCTAATATGTTGCAAGTATAACCACCTGAACGGATGCCCTTACTACAAACTATGTTCTAGTATCCAAAAACCCTCTATCTGTTGGCGCAGAAGGTCAAAGACCGACTAAGACACCCCACACTTTTACGGCTCTTAGTAGAGACAACAACCCTTTTGGAAGAAATTCCTTTCGGGTTCGAAGCTTGGTGTGCCTGAGAAGTGAGTGCACATATAAGGGTGAGCCCGTGCCTCCAAGCTTCTAAGTTGTCCGCTATGAGTAAGTGTAGCTGAACTTTGGTTCAAGTGGGGATTCAACAGATATTGCCCTGGCTATCCTAAGATTTTGATGTGTCTATTATGGTACTACAAACATTTTTCTTGATGTGTCTTGTGTGGGTGAAGCATCAAAACAAAAAAACATCTCAAACATTCAAATAGAACATCAAAATGATCAATGATTCTAAATCTGCACTTCTAGGTGTTAACTATTGAAATATTGTCCAAGTTTCTGTATCTATTATCAAACTCTAAACATCAGTCAGGTTTTGACCCAAACTGCTATTCTACTGTGAATGTTCTGTCCAAATTTTCACAAATCTGTGTTCTCATCAACATTGTTACTAATCTATCTTGTTCTACAATCTATTGACAATCTGACTCATTGTTGTCTCAAAATCTGACGTTGTTGTGCTAGTCCAAGTGACCCATTATCTCTTTTTATCTTATCAGTCTTTGTCTGTGTTGTCCTTATTGTGGGTTGTGAGAACAGGTTAGTTAACCTTGAATCAAGATCAGAGTCATTGCTATCTCCCTCTTAGTTGGACATTATCTCCTTTGTCCTTTGATCTTGGACTTAATTAGCACTTTAGATATCACTTCAGCACCTGTCAGTCAATCAGTTCATTCATCATACCTCCTTTTCAATCTTCTAAGAAAGTGCATCAAGACAATTTTACAATGTCTAAAAGCAAAGATGAGATTCTTAAGGAAACTTTATGGAAACAACTTCGAACTTTGGAATCTAAAATCCAATGATTAAAGAGGGAAAAGGATACTCCATTTGTTGAATCCTCCTCAAGATCAACTTGTCCTTCACTATTTGGTCATGAATCTCATACCTCTCCACTTTCTTCCAACATGGATAAATCTTGGTAAGATAATCCCAACTTTGATCAAGAACAATTTGATGACAATCCCAATTTTGATCCAGACCAGTTTTACAACAATCCTAACTTTGATCAAGAACATGTAGAGGAATCCATGACAACATCAGATGAGATCCATTTCTATCTGCAAAAGAAGGATATTGCAAGTCAAGAAGTGTCTAAATATCCTTCAAAGAGAATCTTTACTCCTTTGGGATAGTCTTATGAATCAGCATTGGAAGAACTTCTTGAGAATAACCACATCACATTGCCTAAAATCACATTACTTGGATCCACATTCTTCAGTAACTACTGTGCATATCATCATCACAATAAGCATGAAACTTCATCTTGCATGGAGCTGAAACATAAAATCTAAGATCTCATAGATGATGGCATAATTGAAATGGAAAATCCTAATGAATCACCTAGTGAAGATACTAATCTCAATCATGATCAATATCAGGAACCTATGTCTAGCAATGGTTCCCATCTCACATCTACCTTTTCCACCATTCTTCCATCTCCTAAAGCTTCATCATCTCTGTCAAAAACTGAACCTAATGATGACTATGTCTACCCTCAAGGACTATCTCTAAAAGAGATCCAAGCTAATCCGCATACGACTGCAAGTCCTTCTCAAGCTTCAAAGATCATAGATCCCAAGCTTTCATGTGCTTCAATTCCTATCATTTCTACTCCAATTAATGCTTCTTTATCCCCTCAAGAATCTTCCATCCATATCAAGACCCTTATCCCATCCTTAGAAGTGGCTCCATGTCAAGAGGAGAATCCACAATGTGAGAAAACAAATATCAGTTTATATGATCAAGATCAAGACACCCTCCATCTTAATCCAATGGTTGACAAGTGTCACATGTCTCAAGAATCCCATGATAATTTTATCATCCCCTTCCATCTCTTCCAAGAACATCCTCTATCTCCCAAGCAAGATCAAGATATCCTTTCCACCATCTCTAATGAACCTATTGAAAATCAAGATGTCACCTTTTATACACCATCTAAAGATCTTTGTCAAGATCAGAGAATCCCTTCATCTCCATTTCATTCTCTTCATCTCCATGTCGTGCTCTTCCATATCCAGAAAACATTGTTCCTCCAAATCCCTTGCAGAAAAATAGATCCCCTGAAGCTTCAACTGCTCCTATCAAAGCTACTCATGCACCTATTGAAATAAAAGTGAATTCAAAAGAGAAGAATCTTGGTCACACAGCTCACTCTAAAGATGTTGATATCCCCTCCACACTTTATATCCCCCTGTTTAAATGTAAGCATCAGTCTTCCCCATCTTCCAAATCTATCCTTGGTCCTTATATCCCAAATCTGAGACCGTCAAACCTTCCATATATATTGGGTTCTTATGTACCTCCATCTACCATGTCTATCAATACTAGCTTTTCATCCACTTACCCTATATCCTATCAAGATCAACAAAGACATGCATCTTTGAAAACTCCCTATCAACCCCTCCATATGAACTTGTCATATCGGCCCTATTCATCCACAATTCCTAAGTCTTTTGGAAGAAATTTGGATGTGCAACGAAGAAATCAGAAATATAAGAATCCACTTACATATGAAGATCACTATGTCCCATCTAATCAACATGTGACTACAAATAAAAAGGAAATATTCAAGAGACCACAAAGGTCCACTAAGCAAAGAGCCAAATCAAAGAAAATATGGGTTCCTAAATCTATTATAAAAGAGTTGCATTCTAAATCATCTGATGCAAATAGAAAATAAAATGCTATATGGATTCCCAAGTCTCTTCTCAAGGACTTGGATACAAAAGGAAAAGAAAAAGTTATGTGGATTCCCAAGTCTCTCTTAAAAGACTTGCACCAAAAGGAACAATCAGAGTTGGCATCCAAGCTTCCAAAGTCTTCCACTTCATCTCCATCTAAACATATCCCATCTTCCAACTCCATCTTGAGTCCTCATATACCAAGATCCATATCCACTCATCCATCAATGTCTCAAACTATTCCATCCAATTTTCCTCCATTCGTCCACTACCCTTCGAGGAGTGTGTCAATGTTGATCTTGTCACCTACTATCCTTCCATATTGGGTCCTTACATTCCTTCTTTTTCTCTCATCCAACTTGTTGCATACAATCTTGGCCTCCACCTTCCTTATCCTCCATTTCATCTTCCTATCAACATCTTTGAGCATACTTTCAGCGGCCTTGGCCCCTCATAGCATATCCTTCGAAGGAGCACTATATAAAGAGAAAGAATCTTAAAGTTCCTACATAAATTCAAAAAAATAAAAAAAATAAAAAAATAAAAAAAATAAAAAATAAAAAGTGCCTTGGTGAAAACCTGGTAAACAGGCACCTTGGTAGCAAAAGTAAAGAGAAATCAGTTCATCCTATGGTGAAAACCACTTCTTGTGGCGCCTTGGATAAGTACCATGATGAAAAATAGGCAAATAGGCGTCATGCATAATTCCTCCCACTTGCACTCTTCACTTGGGGGCAAGATCCTTCCATCTCATCTTATCCTTCACATCTTACATCTAGCTAGCTCATGAACATCCATGTTCCTTTTTCTAATCTTGACAAGGTTGAGCCTATCCTTGAACACACGTGTATCCAAACATTCATGATCCCTTCCATCAGCCTATTCACTTTTGCATGATACCCTATCATGATCTTGCTGATCCCAAGCCTATCCTTCCTGTCTCTGAGCATTCATGCCATAATCCAAAACATGCACTTATACCTCCATCACCCCTTATCCTAATTACGCTTTCATATCTATGTCCTATCCAAAATTGACCCCTTGGTCTTGATCGAAATTGCAAAACTATTTCTCAAAAATCTCTTGACATGTCCATTCTTTTGGACCACATGCTTTCATGACAACAGGTCATTATCCTATATGGTCTCCAGCACTGTCCCATGAGCCTACATTGCTATATTATTATTTTTTCCCCTAGCTTGGGTAATCTTGAAGAGACTGTCCTTGAGGGTCGCATTCACCCTCTTCATCCATCATTGTCTATTCATCTCATACATCAGCTTTCTAATCCATCTGCAATGTCCTACACCTTGGTAGACATTGGGGGAACACTAATGTGATCTTGCTTGAGATCGAGTAATCTCTATAAAATCTAAAAATTGTAAAAATCTCTAAAATCTAAAAATTGTAAAAATCTCTAAAATCTAAAAATTGTAAAAATCTCTAAAATTCTAAAAATTGTAAAATCTTTAAAATTCTAAAAAACTCTCGCTTTCCTGCTTTAGTTTGCTCATGCTTTCGTTTTCCATCATCTTTGATATTTTACTCGACCTCACATGGATTGAAACCAGTCACACCTGGGGGCATGTTCCTGGTCTAGGGGGCATTGTCCTATCTGTTGGAGTCTTTCCCCTCTTGTGTCGGTCACCAGTGGATCTCACTGCATCTGCCTGCCAATGCTTCGTGGCACTTCATCTCTTCTTGAGACTCTCTTTTGCATCAGTCACCAGTGGTTCTCACTGCATCTGTCTGCTGATGCCTAGATCTTGTCATTGATCTTTATGCTTGAGAATCTCTTGCGACAGTCACTATTGGTTCTCACTGAGTCTGCCTACTGTCACTATATTGCTGAGGTTGCTCCCTTCATCTCACTATCTCTTTGTTTGGCTTCGATTCATTTGTTACTTGGGGGCATGGCTCCCCATTTCGATTGCTCTTCACTTTGCACTTGAGTCAGTAATTTTGTCAAAAGGACAACTCTCTACAGGCACAAACTGGTGTTTCTCAACACTCTCTTTGGACACATCTGTGTTTTTAAACACACATCGAATATCTTGCGATGTAAACATCTTTCGATAGCGATCAAACACAATGCACTCACAAGCACAATGGTGTTCTTCAACAACCCAAACATAGACACTTTTGTAAGCCTTGAAACTTGCTGAGATGTGATTAATTCTTTCTTTGTATGTTTTTTATTCTCATGAATTTCATTGATATTTTATTTTGTCCACTGCTTGTTGGTGTGGTTTCGATGATCCGACAATGTCAAATAAATAGGGTGTATGTGATAAGAGCTTATGCAGTAAGGAAGAAAAGCCTCACATCCCTCAATCTTGTTTATTTTTATGCCAAGGGGAGGTCAGAACTATCTCCTTGACTGTTATTGCTTTGTTTGTTTACTTGCGAATTATTACTATATCAAGCTGGAAATAATGTTCAGGTCATCTCAGCTTTTGTGCCTTGGTGCTTATGTTCATTTCCTAAATTTTATCTGATGAAAGTCCTATTCATATTATTATGGTCGTAGCGACACCAATAAGGATTGTATTGACTCTGATGATCCAAAAGCACTTGATGATGATAAATATGATGAGTCCAACAACCAAAGTCCAAAGATTGCATTTAGCTTAGGCTTGCATTTGCATTGTAGGCTTGCCTTCGCATTTTAGGCTTGCATCGTGGTAGTTTTGGTGCTCTCTTCATTATCTTCTCATTCTTCAAAGGATCCTCATCTTTCATCCTAGATTCCTCTTGACTGAACAAATCAATCATTCTGAATCCATTTTCGTGATCGAAATTGAAATCTGACACTCCTAAGCAGCTCGAAATCACTTGTGCAATGAATTTTCTGACGTCACTTTCTTGTCAGGATTATCTCTTGTTATCATTTTCTCGGCTTCTGTAATCTTTTCATCAAAGTCAACTCTAGTCAATTCTAGTCAATTATGGTCAAACCTAATCAATAAGACCTCTCAATTTCTCTAAATTGCTTCTTCCTTCTCTCTAATATCTTTGGATCATTGATCTTATTTCTTTGCGATTTCTCGCTCTCATCATTATGATGTATCATTTTTCAATTTCACTCCTGAGGGGGCAAGATGATTGCATCATTAAATATTTTTGCATCATTCTTGAATTAGTCTGATCTGAATCAAATCCCCATCGCTAGGGGCATCTCATCACTCGAGGCATATTCATTTTTTCATGCCTTATGGTCAAAATTGGATATTCCATGATCTTGAATCTCTAGGGGCATCTTGATGTCTCACATCTTGTCATCTATCTTTCTAGGTATCTGAGCAATCTAACTCGGATCCTCAAGGATCAAGCTTTGTTTTGAAGAAGATTTTTGAAATCACATTGGGTATTGGGGCAATCTAACCCTAATTCTTGAAAGTTACACTTTGTTCTGAAGATGACTCTCAAAAAATCTTTAGACCATTATCTAGGCAATCTAACCTGGATCTCAGAGGGCTAACCTTCGTATCAGGACAATCTAACCCTGATTCTAGAGATATCCCTAGATCTTCATCAGCTATCAGTGGACATTGGGGAAATCTAACCCCGATTCTGATCTTTCCTCAGATGATTCTGCTTCTCGATCTGTTCGGTGTCTTGGCGACGTAACCTAGACTTCCAAAATCTTCATCTTCACTTCAGACTATTCTTTGAATCAATGCGCTTCTCGCACATCAATTCAAAGAGGGGCAAAATGTAACACCCCAAAATTGGCACCTTATAATCCAATCAATTTTGGTGCATTTTCTCATCTTCAAAGTCCTATTGTACTAGGAAAATTCTTCTCCTAATT
>MU223390.1:844853-876839 GCA_018584345.1 Thuja plicata
TATATATATAGATATATACATATATATATATATATATATACATATATATATACATACATATATATACATACATATATATACATACATATATATATATATACATATATATATGTGTATATATCTATATATATATGTATATATATATATATATAGAAGAAGGTGAATACGTTGGGTTGATCATATGTCGATGTAGAAGGAAGAAGAAACAAAAGTTGCGGTCTAGCTGAGAGTTAGAGAGGTATGTTATGAGTGTTATTTGAGCCACAAAGGTTTTTATCAAGAAGAGAAGGTTTCTATTTCACAGATCATTCTTACATGTTATTTCTTGACAGCTACAACAGAGTGCTGGAAATCCTCAAGTGAGGTAGATCTTAACAGATCTTTATTGTATTGAAATACTATATGGTGACACTGTGTTAAGTGTTAAAATTCCTCTCACAAGGCTACCTATTACAAGGTACAAGCTTGTTATGAGCTTTAGGTAAATCCTCTTACAAGGTTACATTTTGTCATGTATATGAAAATACCTTGAACAGGGTAAAGCCTTTCATAGGGTGTACTTCAGAAGAGTAGAAAAATGTGGGTGCCATCCCCACCATGGTTTTTCCCTAATTTAGGCTTCTACAATACCAAAAATCTTGTGTCTATGCGTTGGATGTTTTGTGGTTTCACATTTACTTTTGATTGTTGAATTGTTGTATTGATGGATAAGTGAAAAGTGTTTATATCTTGAAATTGGAAGATTCGTGATTCACCCCTACCCTCTCAGTAATCTCATCATAGTAACGTTAACACAAAACCAGAAAGGATTTCAATCCAAGTAAATCTAGGGCACGAGTTCCAGGTTATTGGACATCCAAAGAATAAAGACTAGATCATAGAAGAAAAATTGCAATAAAAAAAACATGTTCAATAGTTTCAAGGAATTGGATTAGAGGGAAAAAAGGAGGCGAGATACCCACAAAATTAAGCACAAGGCCTACAACAAGCTTTTTTAGCGATAGAATCCATCTAAAATAGACTTTCTAAGGTTTAGTGGGCTGGTGCCAGAATAAGTCTAAGACAAAATGTCATTTGGAGTCTGACCAATCAAGGCCCCATATATGATTTAAATACTTATGGATTAATTAATCATCCTTTATCATATTATATATCTATTTAGTAGAAATTCCCATAAAAAAATGATCCATCTTGCCATATGAATTTCTTTAAAAATTCATCAATATAGACCATCTAGAATGTCAAATTTGTTCTTAATCTCAGCCCACATCCCTAACCTACTACCCATCAAAATGTCTTTGATTTGAGATGTTCCATTTTCATTCCAAATTTTTGTAGAGAAACTATGGGTGAATGCTAGTGGTTTCTTATTCAATGTGATTCCCCACCAAAGAGATATATCAATAACAGTTAGATAGGGGGGCCACCAATAGTATCTTTGGAGTATAATAGTTCCCTAACTTGTGACAAAGCCCTCCATAGAGGCAAAAATATTCAAACAAAAAATTTTAACATCAAAATCACCTATATGATGATATCACACAGAGAAAGATCTTTCTATTACTTACCTTTCTTGAAAGAGGACCTCATTATGCTATTTCTAATGAGGACCTTCTATTGCTCATTGCTTTGTAAATATTTAAAAATACATTTACAAGCGAGAGCTATACCTTGAGTTTTTAAGTCTCTCAAACCCATACCACCTAGTTTTCTAGGCATGCAACACCATTTCCAATTAACTGCATGTCTTTTTTTGGAGCCCATGTCATTAGACAATAAAAAGTCTCTCATGATTGTATTCATTTTTTCAATTTGGCACTTAGAAAATAACCAAGACGAAGAGAAATATATTGTATGAGAAGCCAAGACTTTTTGAACAATTTGAACCCTACCAACTAGAGAAAGGATATGCGTTCGCAATTTTTGATGTTTTTTTAAAACCTTGGAGTATACCCAAGCCCACATTTCTTTAGGAGAAGGAGATACCATAGAAGGGATGCCAAGGTATCTAACAATACAAGAGGGACCATCTCACATTCAACCTTTATTACTCACTCATTAGGGAGGGATATCTTGCCAACCAAGTACTATTGATTTGTGAGGAGAAACCTTGGCTCAAGGTGTAAGACATAAGAACTGCATTCTGTCAAGAACATTATCAAATTTATCTTCAAATTTTTTGACAAATAGAGCTATATCATCTACAAATTGCGTATTGATAAATTCATCATGGTTAGGTTATGTAATACTTTTTATAGGTGGTCCCAAGGAAGGGGTTTTGAGAATGTAATAGAGAGCATATACCACAATCACAAAAAGGGCTGGAGCTATAGGGCATCCTTGTCTAACT
Organism: Thuja plicata; assembly: GCA_018584345.1. Lineage (NCBI taxonomy): Eukaryota > Viridiplantae > Streptophyta > Pinopsida > Cupressales > Cupressaceae > Thuja > Thuja plicata. The sequence goes on from MU223390.1 coordinate 847,204, forward strand.
GGCCTTTGAAGGGAGATCAGCTTGGAAAGCTCCCCATTAATATCAAGGACTATAGAAGCACCCTTAAAAAGGATCTCATTCCATTTGCAAAAATAGTGAGGAAAGCCAAATGCCTTAAGCATGCCAATAAAAAATGGACATTTAATCCTTTCATAGACTTTTTCAAAATCTAGGAGCGCCATAGAAGTGTTTTGCCTATCTTACATGGCCCAATGGAGAACCTCCTAGCTAGTTATCAAATTTTCAAGGATATACCTTCCTTTGATGAATCCAATTTGGGTCACTGAAATGACATTTTTTAGGAGTCCTACAATTCTTCTAGAAAGAAGATTAGCTATAATCTTTTAAGACAGATTAAGGAGGGTTATTGGTCTCCAATTTTTAACTTGAGTTTTTTCTCCATTTTTTGGAATCAGTTTGATCACTCCTCTATTGATATTTTGACCAAGGGAACCTTTTTCAAAGGCTTCATTATATAATTCAAGAAGCTCCAAACTAACCCAATATATATTTTGTTTGCAAAATTATGTAGGCATGCAATCAAGACTAGATGACTTATCATTTTCCATTTCCATGAAAGAGTTCCCAATTTCTTCCACTCTGATGTTATTCTCAAGGGCCCTTGCATTAATTCTAGTTACCTTTCTAGGAATCAGATCTAAACACTTGTTTAATGCTTCCTGATGAGTGTTTCTATGTTCAAAGGAGAAAAGGTTCTTGTAAAAGTGCTTAGTGAAGGATCTTTAAACCAAGGTACCTACATTAGAAGATATATCATGATGAAAAAAATTAGAAAATATTTGAACAAGGGTAATTTCAAAAAATGGGAAAAAGAGATCTTCATTCAAAGATCTTTTTTTTTTAAATGTTAGAAGTGTGTATTCAGTGTTGCCATTGATGTCAATTAGTTGTTTTCATTAATCTCAAGCTAATGAAGTGATGTGTTTCCTAAAAAGTGTAAGCTAATAGAGGGTCAGTATTGACTTTTTAGATGTTCTTCTGATGTATGGCGATGATATCTAAGCAATATGTAGTATATCTAAAAGTGATAGTATGGGAAGCTAAAAATGTAGGAAAGAGTATTTGAAGTCGTTATGGGAGAATACTCAGCATTGCTCCACAAAATAAGTAGGAGGCTTGTGGTTTTGGAGTTAATAAGTATGGTACATGAATGTTGTACGATTAAGTTTCCAGTCCATAGAAGTTTAGAGGTTGAAGTTGTGTTTGTGTGTGGTTGTTTGTAAACAAAGTAATGAGTTATGAATAATAATGAAGTTATAAGGAAAGTAATGAGAGCTATGACTAAATCCTACAAAGGGAAAATATATGCTATTCATGAAGGTCATGAAATGTTTATATACATGTTGGATCATCTCTATCGAATAAATATGTGCATTTGACTTTACAGAATTTGATGATAGTCAAAATACAAGGAAGAATGATATAATTAAGTATACAAAGAAGATTGAAGATATACCCGAGGGAAGAAATGATCTAGATGATGAAGAAGCTTAAAAACATACATGACTTCCTCATGATCATCATTCAAATAGTGCTCCTTGGGATTTCCTATCAAAATTGGGTGACATTTTCATCAGCTTGACTTAGATATCTATGAATAATGAAAACCGTAGAGGAATTAAAAGAATTTCTATCATTTCTCGTGAAGTTGGGTTTTACAAGTCATATATGTTACTAAACAAAATGTAACACATGGGGCAACTTCAATTTTGTCTTTCTCACAATCCTATATTGCTCTATCTCACAAAGGCTTCAACACATACATGACCTCAACAAGATCATCATCTAGAGATCTATCCTTGGAGATTCAATAGAAACCCCAAATCAGTAAGACATTTCCCTATTCTATGGTCCATAAGTCTCTCAATTTTGAATCATAATAATCACTTTTAAATTTATTCATAAAATGATTAAATTTAATAAAGCACACCACTATAACAATTCAAAAAGACATTCAAATTAATTTTCATTTAATCACTTAATTTAAGTGATGCAAATTATAATTTTAATTTATTTACCCTTTCTCATAAGATATTAGTTTTCCTTCTATATTTTCAATTTTTATTATTAGTTAGGCACGTCCCTTTTAGATGCCATAGTCTGGCTCTAACATATGTCATTAAGCCTACGTCAAGTCTATAAGCTAAGCAAGAAAAAAATGTATCAAAATAAATAACTTCAATTTTTTTGGCATTTCACAATCGGATAAGCAGAAGATGTGGTCAAAGATAAGGAACTTTGGTAAAGATTTGCACTTTATTGTTTCCTGATTCATCTACGAGTATAATATTCTAAAAACATGCGTGCAACGTAAGCTTTCTGTTAGGTCAATTTTTGCCCTTTGTCCACACAGGAATACAGTGAATGTTACAATTCTACTGTAACTCCCAGTGCTTATCCTTTACAAAGAATAAAATGTCCTTTTCCACAAACCTCACTCATGTTATCCAGTAAATTGTGGATAAGTCGACGTTATCCCTTGAGAATATTTTGAACAGGTCTCGATTCTCTTATATTCTTTCTTCAAAATCTCTATAAATTGGCCAAAAACGTCCTCAATATACTCAATTCAAATGTATTTGTCTATTTTAAATGACGTTATATATCGCTATGGTTTTGACTGGACTCTCCAAATGGTTTGTTGTGCCAAGAATTCAAAGAGACCTGTTTTCTACTCTCCTCAAAGGCTTCCTAAATCTCAGAAGAGCAGGGAAATCCTTGTTTTTCTCTTGGTTTTGGAAGGCCGGAGAGGGGAAGTAGAAAGCTGCTTTCTCTGATATATCATCACTTCGTCAATGGTATTGCCCTCCTTTCAAAAATGCTAAAAGATCCAAAAAAATTATCATCACTTTGACCATTCCTTTCTCTGCTTATAAAGAAAGAGTCATGTTACTGTCTTTTAGTGATATATACTAACCAAATTCTGAGTAAAGATTATGCATGCATTTTACTGCCATTCAAGATATTTCTGGTATTCTATTCCTAATTCTATCATAGGAACTGACTCTTAACATCATGTAATGGAAACAAAATAGTAAATCTGCTTAGTCTCTTGTGTCATTCATTTTCTTCATAATTATGCTCTATTATTTGGGTAGGTTTAGGGACGTGTTAGTCCAATAACTTGATTTATAACAATCTTGTCTATAATTATGTTTAAACTTCAAGTGTGGGATATTCTTCCGGCCACATTAAAGAAAAAGTAATGTTAGTGTCTTTTACTAATTATCTTCTTTCTTGAAAATCTCTATAAATTAACCAAAACTCCTCAATATACAAAATTCAAATGCTTTCCTCGAATTTGAAAAGATGTCAAACATTCGAATAGAGTTGCTTTCAACTCCATTCAAACATTCCAAGATAATATAAAGAAAAGGTATGCGCGACAGCTACAAGAAATAACATAGACCTTGAGGAAAGGATTTGAGGGTCCATTCAAATGTGTTTTTATTTGATAGTAGTAAGGAAATGATTCATATTTCCCTGTTTCAGTATATTTTTTTCTTGAAAATCTGACATTTGTGTCAGGGAATAGGGGATAAACGTCCAGCCTCTTTATTAGTTAAATTTTGGATTACCATGGGATATCCATCTATATATGTATATAAAATCTATATCTAATTCTGTTGTATTGTCTCTCAAAACTTGTTCTCATTTTAGTGTGGTACAAGAGAATGTTTTCAGTTACTGAAATTGTCATTGCTAAATATTCCATTGAACAGGTCCTTTCTACTTTTTGACTGTCAATTCTTTTTAGTTTAGATCTATCCTCTTCATCTACTATTACAGAAGAGTTTTCAACATCATGGAGCGTTCTCATTTAGATGCGGCATAACAGAATGCTTGTAATTACTGAAACTGTCATTGTCAAATATTCTATTGAAAAGCTCCTTTTTTTCTTTTGACTACCAATTCTGGTTTTAGATTTAGCCTCTTCTTTATCTATTATTCTATTTTCTTTTCAGTTTGACATCTCTAAGGAAATGAAGATTGATAATTAGTCTCCTATTCTAGATTTTTTATAATTGATTTTGGTAGGTTCTTTAGAAGTTATCAAGTGGATGCATAATTTGGTAGGGAGGGTCAAGATAATCAAGAATAAGTTGGTAAAGTGGGTCAAGATAATCAAGATTTGTTTTCTTCTTCTTTTCCACTTTTGTGAGATACTATAGTAACTAGCAATCACATCTAGGTGTGCAATGGGTATGCCGAAGAGGTTTGGAAGGTCTTTTAGGGAAAAAATTATCTATATATTGTATAGACATGGAGTTAATAGGATCAATCGGTGTCGTATAGAGTGAATGATAACTTTTGTGCAAAAAACCTTCCAAATAAATCAATCATAGCTTCAAATCAACTTTGCATTCACTTGTAAGGATCCAAATAGAACTAAATCAAAACCTCTAAATCTTTCAATGTTGGTAGAATATTTATTGCTTTTTTTTTCAAAGATATGTCAAGGTCATAGCTTGGACATATTAACATTATATGGACCTAAGTATTATTTTGGTGTCAAGTTTATCATTTCAGATTTTGGACTACGCTTAAATATATTAGGTTAAAAAGGGACAAATATTATGTTTAATACAGGGTTGTAGATTTAATTTTTGGTTGAGAATTGTGTTACAAGAATATTATACGTTCATATAGTTTTAAGGACACATTCAAAATTATCCTAAATTGTCATAAATGGGACATTTTTATTATATAGAAGTTGGGATTCCAATAAATGAATGAATCAAGCAGAGATATGGTTTTAGCTTAGTAAATTCTTACATTTTACAATTATACTATTTCTTATTTACATTAGCACAAATTTATTGCATATTGAGGATAAGAAATAAAAAACATTCTCTCCCCACTTAATATGTATACAATATTCAATTTGTTAAAGCTAAATTTTTCTTGTTCAAATAAAATGAATTCTCAAAAAAAAATGGTAAAATATTTTAACAGTTTGATCATGGAATATTTTGTAGTCATCTTTTTATATATAACTGTGAAGTCTCATATTTTTAATGAATGGAGGCCTTTACTATTAATAATATAACAAAGTACAGTATTCACAAAAAAAGCTCAAGGGATAAAAAAATTCACCCCGCGAAGTGTCACTCAACATCATGCGGGAAAAAAATAAGTATTCATAAGAGGGCGGAGGATCTTTATCATTTGGATTGCCCCAAAAAGAGGGCCCAGGGGTCTGGTCGGGAAGCGATCACCTATAATCAACTTCATTTTCTTTCTCCATTTCTCCTTCCTCCCGCCTGGGAGAAATTGCCAGAGCTAGGCGGGGGATTTTATCAGCAAGGGCAGGAGGCCACACAGGAATAGTGGCCGACGACCAAGCAGTAGTAGACGCAAGCACCGGTGGACAACTAGAAGTCGAAGCCCTCCTATTGGGAGGGGAGGGAGAGCGACGGCAACAAGAGTGTGGTGTTCTAGATCACCTTGCCAAGGCACTCCTACTATGATGTGACCCCGGGGTGGCATGCGGTCGGCAAAGAGAGAATTCAGTAGCACGCGAGAAACATTACATGGGGCATTACCGCAATGTTGTAGCAGCTTCTGCAAGTGTGCGACCTCAAGGGTGACCTTGTCAGCTTGAACTTGAATCTGCATCATGACATTATTACATAAACATGCCTTAACATAGAGAGAAACATTAATATCTAGAAAGTTGTGACTAAAAATAACAACATTGCGGTCTTTCCAAAAGGAAAATAAAATCCCCATCCTGAAAGTATGCCAGACCTGGGTATACTGGGAAGGCATTTTGGGAGAGTCACCAAGGAGAGCCATATGCCAAGAGAAGGGTTCGGGTTGAAATGGCATAAATAAACTATGAATCCAGCTCCAGTAATTCTGGGCCCGACAACATAACCAAAAAATATGCATAATGGATTCAAAATGTCCACAAAAAGGGCATTTAGGATCAGGCACACCTAAGTGCCGAAGTCGAGATCCTAAGGGTAAACCTTGGTAGAGAAGACACCAAGAAAAATGAGCAATTTTGAGTTCAGTGATATCACCCCAAATAGTGCGAAAATGCCACCTCCAAGTCTTCTGGGAAGAAGAGATATGCCAACGATGAATAAGAGAATCCACCATGGGGAAATGGGGCACAAGATAAGAATAACCAAGTTTGGATTTGTAGTTGGTAAATGATGTATCAGGGTAACATTTCCAATCTTTCCACCAAGGTTTAACTGACTGAATTCCAAGTTTGTGTAGGAGCTGCATTGGAATAGCAGAGACAAGCAAGTCAAAAGTCTGACGGTCTGGGTGAGTGAGCCATAAATGAATCTGGAGATCATCCCAAGACAAAAGACTCATGGTAGCTCTGGAAAACAAATCCTTGGGAGTTTGAATGCCTCATTTGTGAAAATGAAGAGCACTAATCACCTCGATTCTAGCTAGAGGAAACCCTTGTTGCGCAAAAAGTAGGGACCACCAAATATTTTGTTGATTGAAAGAAAGCCCATCCCTGAAGACATTGTCGACCCAACGAAGCCAAGGTTTGACAGCTTCCTAGACTCTCCAAATACTTTTGGCAAAAAAATTACCTTGGATTTTAACAGGGTGTTTCATAACTAGGAGGGTTTGAAATCCAATCCCTTTCCAAGCCAATTTGTGTAGAGGAAACCTAGAAGAAATGTAATGCTGAAGCAAGACTTTCTAGGCCTCAGTGCCTGTGAGAGAATGCATGATCCAGTTTGCACAAAGGGCCAGGCCCTACTTCTGGGTATCAAGCAAGCCAACCCCATCAGAGGTCTTTGGGAGACAACAAAATTCCCAAGCAACTCTGTGAAAACCATTGTGATTAGCGCCAGAGGCCCAAAGAAAATCCCTAAAAAAAAAATTTAAGCTTCTTGTAGGAAGACTTTGAAGGGGCCCAACAGGAAGAATAGTAAACATGCGTAGTAGTCAAAACATTGGAGTAGATCTGAAATTTTCCAGCGAGTGAGAGCGGCTTAGTAATCCAATAGGTAATATTTTTTTCAATTTTAGCTAACATGACATTCCATAGTTCAGTAGAAGTAGCTTGAAACGCAAAAGGAATACCATGAAAATGAAAAATTTCCCCATGCTGAATCCTGGACCAACCAAACTGGGAAAACCAAGGTGGGTCAGGAAGGGAAGACTTCTTTTAGCACAAGGTTTTATGCCACTGAATGGCCAAGCTTGAGGCCAGACAAAAAGTGTCTAAACACTGCAAGGTTGCCTTGATATTTTCTTCATCCTCTATAAGAGTGAGAAAAGAATCATCAGAAAAATGGTCGTTAACCAATTGTTGTGTGATATTGGGAAGAGAAATCCCATGAACACTGCCCAGAGAGATAAAATGAGCTAACAAATAGCCAAATCCCTCGGCAGCTAGAACATATAAGGTAGGAGCAAGAGGGCATCATTGCCGTATGGATGTGTAGAGCCCAAATGGGGAAGATTGCCTGCCATTAATGGTGATGCAAGAAGAGGTATCCCTGAAAAGCATCTGCATAGATTGAAGAAATCTGGGGCCAAAACCTAGAGCATGAAGCATAGCAAGAATCAAAGGCCATTCAATACAACCATAACCTTTAGCAAAATCAATCTTAAGAAAAAGGGTTTTCTGTTGTGACTTACGAGCCCATTCCATACCTTCCCAAATTGCAATGATATTATCTAGAATATATCTGGAATTAATAATGCTAGTTTTCTCTGGCCGAACAATTTGAGGGAGGATGTGATGAATCTTAAGAGCCAGCGCCTTAGCAATGATCTTGTATGAGACATTAAGCAAGGTAATAGGCCGCCAGTTGTAGATATCCTCAAGATCCCCTGCTTTAGGGATGAATTTAATGTTGCCTTGATTGATAATTTCTCCCAGAGACTGAGAGTGGTATGCTTCAAGGTAGACCTAGTGTAAATCAGGACCGATGGCATCCCAGAGTGTTTTATAAACTTCACAGGGAAACCCATCACAACCTGGAAATTTGTCATCAGCCATGGCGAAGACAGCTTCCCGGAGATCTTGCAAGGTAACAAGCTAGTCATAGAAAGCTCGCTGGGAAGGTGAGACACATTGAGGAACAACAACTATGCAACTCACAAGAGCTTTCTTTCTTGTAGGAGAAGATCCGTGAGTGGAAAAAACTATTTCATAATGATGAACAAACCCTTGCAGAACATCAGGAAGCTTAGTGAGGAGGGATTGACCCTCTTTAATCTTGGTTATGCCCACATTAGTGTGGTGGGCACGGAGGGCCACAAAAAATTCTTTGGAGGCCTGATCTCCAACCTTTAACCAGTGTTGTCTAGCCTTGATCTAAGCACCTCTGGCAGCATAATTGTCTACAATTTGTTTTTGATGCCGCAACTGGGCAAGGTGAAATTTCAAACTCTGATTGAACAGATCAAGAGCTATGGTCTCTGTGCCAGCATAGAGAGCTTTGGTGTTCACATCATAGGATTGATGGCCGTAGATGGAAAGTTGTCTACCATAAATGTGCAGAAAGCATGCCATACGCCGGATGGCATCATTCCACCATTGAATCCAGCCAGGCGACTGCAATGTTTGAGGCTCAAGGTTCCAAACCCGATGAATGTGGGCCACCATGGAAGCCTGATTAAGAATGTAAGTATTAAAAAAGAACTGAGTGGTGGGAGGCCGTGCCTTAGCTGTCTGCCAAAAAATATTAAATTTAATGGGGAAGTGATTTGACAAGATCACATCAACAAGAGGAGTAACCAGCAAGGCTTGTTTTTTGGAAAAAAGAGAAAAAAGACTGTGTCATAATCATGGCACGATCAAGCCATTTATGAATTCTATCAGAAGAAGCTCTAAAATTAGACCACATGTGCCAAAAGCCATCAATTTAGCAGCGGCCAAGATTGGGATTAAAAAAGGCCTAATTTATTATGCATGTAATACCAGGCTTCCCATTCACTAGCTGTCCATTGAAAAGGTAGAATTCCATCTTTGTCAGAAGCCACCTCAACCATATTAAAGTCACCACAAAAAATCCAAGTTGTAGATGGTAGAGAATCCGCAAGCCAACGCCAGAGATGAGATCTATGAACAGCGTCATTGGGAGCATAAATATTAACTATGCCAAAAGAATGATTCTCGATAATGAAAGTAGCCCAAACAGATCGTTGCATGGGATCTGAAACATGATTGATTAAGAAAGAATGCTAATGAGGAGATAGGAGAGTAACAACTCCACCTTGACCAGCTTTTTGCTGAGAACAAAGAGCAAGGCTCTTTGGCCAAATAAATTTGCAAGCAACATCAAGCAAAAACCTGGAAATTTTAACTTTCTGGAGGCATAAAACATCTAGATGACTAACACGACGATGAACATCTCTGATAGAATACATTCTGGGTAGGTCTGTCAGACCCCTAACATTCCATGAGATGTACTTCATGGAAAAACAGTGTCACCCATACCATCACCTTCCCCAAGGGATGCAAAAATATTTGATAAATAAGCAAAGTTAGTCCCAGGAGGCTCCATGGAAATATTTTTGCATTTGTCAGACATACCCTCCTGAGAAGCCTCAGCACGCCTTTTAGGGCTGCGAGAGTGGAAAAAGGTAGAGAGAGTAGAAATCATGGAAGCTGCCTGAGGTGTACGAACCCAAAAAGGGTTGCCACCATAATCCAAAGTCTCTTTCCCCTCCTTGCCAGGTTTTGAAATGTTGTCAGCATGGGAAGCAATGCAAGGCTACAGGAGGTGGCGGCTGAGGAGTGGAAGTTGAAGCAACAGGTTTAACCTGTTTGTTCTTTTGGCCGACCATTACCCAGTCATCCTTCTTGGTGTCCTCCTTTTTACCAACATCAACAGACCATGAACAAGAATCCTTAGGAGGAGGTTTGTGCCAAGGAACTACCAAAGGGTAGTCCTTGATTTTGTGCTCTGTAGATTGACAATGATAACAAGTGTTGGGAAGGTTGAGGTAGCACCTTCTGAGAGAAGATGGTTTCACCAACCTGAATCTCAACAGTTTCTTTAAGATCATGGGAGAGGTCTACTTCAATACAGAGCCTCTTTTGAGGCTGAGGATTGAAAAAATGGTCATGCTCACTACAAATAACCCTACCTATCTTTTGGGCAATGATATGCATGAAAGGCCAACAAGGTAGAGGAAGACCGGGAAACTCAACCCACACAGGGACTTTTAGTTTCTTGTCATCAGAGATAGAAAAGTCTCGAGACCAACGTTGGAAAACTAAGAGGGAAGCCCTAATATTCTAGGGTCCTTTGGCAAAAATAGCATCCACATGAGTGGGATTGGAAAAGCAAAACAAAAAGAAACCTTTGGTGAGACTCTGAATTCCATCCAGATGGATTCCATGAGGAGTCTAGGATTTCGCCACCCAATCCTGAATCATATTTTTAGGAGGGTTGCGACCCATAAAGTAACCAATAAGAGTATGTGTTTCAAGCCAAGAACATGGATCATCAAACTCATGAATGGGCAAAACAATATCAGGCTGAGACATACCTCGTGGAACACTTGGGGAACAAACTTGTGAGGTCTTTTGCTTGGAGGCGCCATTGTTATCTGTCACCAAAAGAGCACCAGCGTTAACTGTTGGGCTAATGGTGGTCGGGGCCATAAATACTAAGCTTTTTCCCACAATAAATGCGCTTTGAAAGGACAGGAGGGCTCAGAATAGCAACGCGACCCTAAACCTTAGCAAAGCAAAATAACCAAGACATCAACTTGCCAATTTTTGAAGTCTCATGTTTTTAATGCCAAATGTTATTAATATTATTTTCTCATATTTTTAAGGTAAAATATTATTAAAATTACTTTTAGGTCGATAGGATTATTTTGGGAAAGACTTTGGACAGATTATTCGTATGTTGTCTTACGCGGGCGACCGAAAGTCTCCCCATATTCTGGTTCACGCCTACATGGGAAAATGATGCTGAAAAATCGATGGGCAGAGAAAGAAAAGATATTAAGAAAATGGAGAAAGTGTCGACTAGGTGTGTGACTTTTGCCAAGCGACATGAGTGTAGAATTTTGTGTGTTGCAGTTGTCGGGTTTATCATTTTCTGCAATGGAGAAGCTCTTCTAATATTCAATTCCCAGGTATTGTACCCTGTGTCAACTTTTGTAGGGCTTATTTCTAATACATTAAGCTAATGTTACGTCATGAGCCGTAAATTGGACAATAATGCTTATGCCATATTTCCAAAATTCCAAAATCAAGTCTATTAATTGTTCTGGTTTTGTATCGTGCGTATGAAATATGCCTTCCAACAAGATAAAGGTAGGACAATGTTTCACCAAAAATAAAAAAAAATCTAAATTTAGGGTTTTGCAAGAACATCAAGTACCACAAAAAAATCAACTGCAATTCATAGCTTATTAAAGCAACAATCAACAATAAAAGAATCTAAACTTAGGATTTGGAAATAAAACACCAAGTCTCACAAAAAAATCAACTACAATTAATAGCTTCATTGAAGCAACAATGCCTCTTACAATAGAAAAATTAGTTTGGTCTATTAAGGTATTCAATGTTAGTGCTAAAATAGCTAAAATAATTCTGGGATTGGCTAAAGAACCGAAAACTTACAGTATCTTCAAGAATAAAATTAGCTGAGAAAATAGCTTCAAGACAATAATTACTAACCACAAGAAAAACCAAAAAAATTTGCAATGTATGTGCACGAAACTCAATTTTTTTTTTTTTTGACTTCACCATCAAACTTAGACATGTCGCTGCCTTAAGTATTAAATGCAACCTCAAATGTTTTGACTTGATATATATTTTACTATCGGCGTAACCATTGCATCCCTAAAGATGCAAGTGCTAGTTTTTGAAATTAATTATTTAAAGATAACACTTAAAATAAAATATTTTAAAATTAATATTTTCAAATATTAAAATAGTGAAGATTTTTAATGTTATTGAAGCTAATATAAAAGTCTAAAGTAGAGATTTGAGATTTATAGTTCATTAAATAGTTTTTAATCAATGATCAAAATTTTAAATTCATAATTCATTTTTAAAAAAATATTTAATATTTTTTCTTTCTATTATCTAAATAATTTTTATTATATCAATCATAAATTTATCTTTAAATTTGATTCTAATGTATTGTTATAGATGCAAAGATTGCTTCATGAGATAGAGAAATCCATCCACCAAGTTTTGAACTCGTGAAAGTGTATTTGGGTCAGGTTTGACATGTGGGTGAATTTGATGGACATGATCCTTGCATGTCGCTGGTTCATGGAAGGAAACTTCTAGTTTATATGTATGCTTACTCATATCGTAGTAAATAGAAGAGATGCCAACATATACGTATACTAAAATATTTCCATAAAAAAAATAGTTTGAAAATAAATATATTAATTTTTTTTTCTTGCAATCATATTATTTTGTGATTACTTACAAAGATTTTTAAAAATTTTATAAATATGCAATATGTATAAAAGTATACTTTTTGTCTGTTTTTGTTTTAGGTTGAAAATCACTTGTTTTGTATTTCAAGTTATCTTTTCAAATAAAATCCAATAAGTTTAATTTAAGTAGACAATTTTCTCCATACATCTAATTGAATTTGAAAGAACATGTTCCATAAAATGAAGATCAATTTTTTTGAAAGGTATTTAATAAATTATACAACAAATAGATGACTATAAACTTAAATGCCTCCTTTTTCTATAAATTATTAAAAATCACAACAAAACATGTGGGTAATTGGATCTAAGATGTAAAATTTGAATTTTCCACTTTTAATGGACACCTGAGCTAATGTTTGTTAACGTTGTTAGTGAGAAGATATGTGGATGAAAACCATGTGCCTATACTATTAAGGAAGATATAATATGGTAGTGGCTAATCTCCATGTAAAATACACAAAAGATTTTTTTTTTTAAAAAGGTCAAATAAATAATTCATTATCCTTTTCTTTCTAAAATAAATAAATTTAAGTCTTTTCTCTAATCCTATTTTCTCTATTTATTAAATAAATACTATTTTTTAGTTTATAAATTCATTAATCCTCTTTTTTTCATTTTAGCAAATCATTTGCAATCACATGGGTCAACTCATAAACCTTTCTCCACATGCCACTCATCGATCATTCATCTTTCATTCATTCTAATCACATCATCATACTATAATATTATCTTCTTGTCCAATTAACACAATTCTATCCAAGCCTTAATCCAATTCATCTACCCTTTCATTCAAACCCAACCACACATTATCCATTCACTTCTCTTCAAACATCCCTCACCTATCTCTTAAGTTCATCCATTTTTCAATCCATATCTTCATCCACATTCTCTTCTAATCCAAATCTAAACATCATGAATATGAATTGGTTTCACAAAGTTGTTAAGGACTTTTGAATGCCAAAGCCCAATCCTCAAATCATACCTCCAATTTAATCAACCTATCAATCACATCCATCCAACTCATATATAACCCCACACATCATATCCAATCCTAATCCATCTCTCATTTCTTATCCTTCATCTACCTTTTGACAATGGAAACCCCTCATATAATTCCCTCCATGTCCACCTTTCCCAAGAGATTCAAGAACTTTGAGACACTATCCTTAGCTTACAAAATGGGGGCGAAAAGATAAAGTTTTCATTTAAAGACATATGCCCTCCCCCCTTTTCCCAAATCCATAATCTCCCTCTCCCATCCAATCCGAATCTTCTACCTAATCTTCTATACATTAAGTTTAATGTCCAAAACCATAATCCTAATCCTCCACATAATCTTAACCCCTCAAAACCCACATCATCCCCATCTTGCAATAACTTTTCCATTGACTGGATCCAAGGGCTAGCAGAGAAGTATAAATCCCCAACTCCAAATAATGTTTCACAATCCCCTCAAGTCATACACCCACCATCATCCCATCCAAAAGAAGACAACCCTCAATTTCCCAAGTCTCATCAGTCCTCTATCCCTCCATCCACCCAAGTTGAAGCTTACATCTCCTCCATCACATCACCCTGACAAGTCCAAACATCTCAATACCTTGTTCTGAAGCATTCCTCTTCTCCTCTAGATCTAACAATCCCTCCATTTTATGGCATTCCTCCATATTATCACACCTCTCCCTCTCATGACACCTTTCAATATGAATTTCCCAACCTTCCATATCAAGATCCACTTATCTTCCTTAACACATCTTATAGTCCAATTCCTAATCAAGATCAAAACATCCCTTGTATTCCACCACCCAATGATCATCTTCTATCTCAAGGCTTAACATCCACTTACACTCCACTTCATTAAGATATTCCTTCTGTCTAATCCACTTAACCCCCTACATGTCAAGACCAAATCATTCCATCTCATGGCTCCATCCCCTCTACCCCATTCCATGATAGCCTTCCATCTCAAAATCCGATCATTTGTGTTAGTGGCTAATCTCCGTGTAAAATGTACCAAAGATTTTTTATTTTTTTTAAAAATCAAGGAATGGAAAATTTAGATTTAATTTTTTTTTCAACTTCGTACGATAAAACATAATAGAGACGTGCATCCTCAAAAAAATTGTCAGAACAATAGACTTTCTCCCACCTTCTTGCAAGTAACAACAGATCAATTTTCCTTTTTGCAACTTTGTACAATAAACCAGAATAGAGATGTGCATCCTCGAAAAAAATTTCAGAACAATAATTCGCTCCCACCTACTTGCAAGTAATGGCAGATCATTTTTTATGCAAGGAGATGGTACATTTGCGAACGAATACGTGGAAAAAGAATAACACAATTTTTTTCATTTCTAGAAAGTTTTGTAAACGTGATGGGTCGTTTACATTTGATGGTGGAAAAGGCCTCAATGGTTGTCCACACCTCTTCTACGTTGCGGACCGTTGATTTCCGAAAATCAGATCATCAATTTTAAATAAACAAATGCCTTCAACGTAACAAGGGCTGCAGGGTAGCTCATTTTCTGCCAAAATCTGAAAGAAAATTTTTGATTTTATCTAATTTGTCCTACCAAAACTGAAAGAACGATTTTTATTTTATCTAAATGTCTTTTTGGACAAAGCATGAAATTTTTATTTTATCCAAAAGTAAATAAAAAAATTGGACAAAGCGTCAAATTTTAATTAAGAGAGCAATTGGATTGGAAAGTTGCATCATTTCATTTCATTTCAAAACTAGCCAATTTGACAAGCCTCTCTTAACCGTAATAGATTATGTAAATGGGTGCGTGCCAATATTAGTTACCCCTACCGTAAATGAGGAATTAAAGATGTAATGCTTTTAGAAAATCAAAGTGAATCGATCTTGAAGTTAAATGAGCTAATATCCAATCTTATATTTACCTTTTGTTATGATCGAATATTTTCAAAGATTAAAATTTAAAGGTTTCTTCTATGTGCACTTGTCTATGTTTACATTATTATTCATCCATAGTTCAACTATGAAATAAGAGCTAAATACTCGGTTTCTCATACTAACACTAAATGTCTAGTTTGGCAAATTGTGATAGATCAATTTAGAGTCATACATTAAACAAAAGTTAAAGTAAAAGTCAAACTATAATTTCAACCTTATCATTAGAAAACAAACACACATGTTCTTAGTTTTTATTGCTTGTGGAAGTTAAATATTGTAAAATTAGCAACTAGTTCAGTCTATACCAAAAATTATAAATATACTTGCATAGGTTGCTAAACACTAATTTTTCCCCTTCTTATATCTTTTCATTAAGGTCATAACAGAAAGGATCTTTTCATCTTCTTTATAATGGAAATCATATAAAGTAGACTAGTTTTCATATTGGTTTATGAATCATTAAACAACTAAGAAAAAGAGAAAGGCACATGTCATGTGATTTAAGAAACCCTTGTAATTATGAATAGGAAAAATGTTTTCATTGCCAAACCAAACATCCAAAGAGCAACTCTAAAACCAAGAACCAGTAAAGAGACTTGTAATAAATGATGACCATATTTTGTCATTAGTATACAATGGAAATAGTTTTTGAACTGTCAGTAAAATGATCACCGAAAGATAGGTTTATAGTACAACCCGACATACCAGTCAGCAGAGGTCAGTGAAATGTTAAGTGGAAGTGAACAACGAAACCAGTTCTCACCGACGAAAAGTTTACAGTGTAAACTGACAACATAGTTTAGAGAGAAACTGATAGACAGTTTAGAGACATCACCGAGAGAATAGACTAGAGAGCAACCCGAGCACCAGTCTATCGAGAGAAAAATTTATTTTCAAGAAATATGGATCTGAGTTACACGTCAAATAAAATACTTGAATTTTATATTTAGCTTTAATGCTTATCTTTAAAATCATTTCTTGAGGGATAAGTAAAACATATATAATTGTTTTAATCAGTCTAATTAATTGAAAACATGCAAACTAGGAGATCAAGGTCAAGTTGTAAACCTTTGATCATAGATTTTTTATTGTAAAGCGTGAAACCTAAATAGGTCAATACATTGTATAAATAAATGTATAAATCAATCAGACAATGATAATTGTAGTCGTAGCATACAGCTAAAGTATTAGACAAAGAGTTTCATGCCGAAGGACACAAAAGAAAGAATTTAGTTATGAAGAACAAGATTCAAGGCTACTGAGAAAAATAGAGGTATTAATCAATCACTATAGGTGATACATATACATTGTGAAATTAAAGGATCTATATTCATAAATTTAAGATTGCATACTATCAGGTCAACAAGTATGTTTGAATACTCTCTAACAATTGTTGCAAATAGAAGAAATCATTTAAGAAGGTGGACTTAATAGTCTTTTTGTAAATATCTTAACCGAGTGCACACTTTTAACAGTGTTGTTAAAATCTCTTAACAGAGTAGACCTTAACAAGTCTCAAATTTTACTCCTAACAGGGTAAGATCATCAAAAGTGATCACACTTGTAGCCTTAACTGAAACCTTCCATTTTGCAGATAGTGAAACTTTGCGGGTTTCATCCCCACAATAGTTTTTACCTTCTAACAGAGATTTTCTGTGTTACCAATTCTTGTGTCATGTGTACTTACATTTCATGAATGTTTCTATGAATGTTTACATGCAATTAAGGTTATGTTTTCATATTACATGCATAAGGTAGAAAAGCATCAATGGTCGGTATTGCAAGGAAAGATCATTTAGGGTTAATTAATACAAAAATTTAAGGGTACTGATTCACCCCTCCCCTCTCAGTACACACCATTCCATTATTCCAACAATTGGTATCAGAGCTAGATCTCTTTTTTGGAAAAGTTTAAATCACTTGAGAGAAAAGATCATACAATGGAAAGTTATAAGCTTGACAAGAATATTGAGAATTAGAAGTTGGAGATACAAATATGAAATGAGAAATACAAAGAAGAAAGAACCAAGATGAGAGAGCTATTGGATGAAAGAAAAGCTATGGCATCCCGCTATAATGAAACATACTATCATGAAGAAGATAAACTTGATTTGTTTGAGTCATCAAGATCTACATCTAGTAATACATCTGACACATTAGAAGGAAGCTTTAAAAGTCTGAACAAAATCAATCAACATCTGACAGAGAAATTAAAGATGTTGCAAATAGGTCAAGAGATACAAATGCTAAGAATGATGCTAGACAAGCTGAACAACAAAGAACATTAGCTATTGATGACAGTAGGAAGATCACTGAAAATATTCAAGACAAAGAATTAAAAATATAGAGACTAACTAAACATCATCATGAGATCACAAATCAAATAGTTCTTATGAGTCATGAGGCCAACCGAGTGAACATAGAACTAAATGGAAAATTGGAAGCTATTGGTGAGCTAAGATAATAAAATGAGAGACTGAAGCATGAAGCAAGGATTCAACAACAACATAATGATATGATCAAGAAAGCTAAAGAAAGTACAAAGAGAATGGATGATTTTTCTAAATGGACAAAGAAGAGTCAACAAAAATATCGGTCTAGGGTATACCAAGCATGGAGAATCATCAAATAAATCTGATCACAAAGATGTCTACACAAATCAAAGACCAAAGAAGAAGTCATGCAATCACTGTGGAAAACTAGGCCACACATCAAATGTTTGCAGCAGTAAAGCTAAAGGTATTCCTAAATCTACTCCTACATTCATAGGTAAATGTTATAACTATAAAAAACATGGACATAAAGCACATGAATGTAGATCTAAGGTAAAACAACCAAAGAGGGAATCCTACATGGAAAAATATTGTTCTACTTGCAAAATGCATGGGAACACATCTAATGAATGCAAGAAAAAGAAAAAGAAAGCATGGAAACCAAAACAACAAGAAAATGCATATCAACTAAGAAACGTCGGTAACTCATATGTTTGGGATTACAACACATGGGTAAATTGCACAACATGTGGGAGATATGGGCACATAGTTGCAAACTGCATGAGGAAATGGATAAGAAGGTCTAGGAACTGGACTAACTCTTGAATGACATGCTTACACTATCATAAGGTTGGTCATCTAAGCAAGGACTACAAAGACCGAGCACCACAGTTGGTGAAACCTCATCCATTGAAGATATCAGGAGAATGAGAAATCAAATGTGGAGGAAAGATACAAGAAAAGATGATGCTAGACCGAGCACCACAGTTGGTGAAACCTCATCCAATGGATCTAGTGATATCACCACCCCCACCTAAGCAAAACAAGTAAGTAAAAAATTTCACTATACAAAGCTATATTTTACATCAGTTCTAATATACATTGATAATATGCCAAATTATCATGAATGGAGATGCACTATGGTATTACTTGTTATGATTTTATGAATCCAATCTCATCGGTCAATACATACTGAGAATTGTTGGTATACATATAAAATCCAAGTTGCTAGTGTAAACCGACCATCATCAGTAATCATGTAAAAGATAATTAAGTCTTCGCTACATATCGAGCATCATTGGTGAACATGTGAAAAGTGTAACTGAGTTGTCACTTACCCCAAGCAGTGTATACTCACCGAGCCAATAATTTAGTGTGATGACCGAGAAACTCTATCTTTGACAAATGCAAAGTAGGTGAAGCATTTTTTATACCACTTAGGGCATCGTCTATAAAAAGGAAATAGAAATTCCATTCATTCACCAAGAGTTTAAGAGCGAAGAGCAGAGCAAAGTAGAGCGACCAAAAGTGAAAATACTGCACATATATTCACAAGAACATTCATGGCTACTCTGACAGATTCCCGTCATCTACAGATACGATCAAGTGAGTATCTAAGACTCATCGAGCAAACATATCATTTATGGAAGAAGCCCTAATTTCACAAAAACATGGATATGACATCGCGAGTCTCCAAGATCAAGAATGTGAAGGACAAGAAGGTCAACCTAATCTATAACTCTACCAGTGAAGAGCTCAATTAAAATTTTTCCCTGAGGTTTCTTCACAACCCGACGACCAAGGAGCATTCTCAATCATACCACCTAGGGTTTTGCTATTCAAGGATGTCGGAGCATATATCCAGTGCAAGATTGCAAAAATTGGAGATCTTGAAGTAGAAGAATCTTACAAAAATATTTGCATAGATGGAAACATTAAGGATGAACACAAGAACAAAGAGGTAAAAGGGTTAACAAATACCCTAATGTTCCCTAAACAATTTAAAACCAAGTGGATTTAGATAGTACTCAGCAGAGTACATGATAGGAAAATGTGGTTGGATGAATCAAAACCAATCACTATGGATGTTATTCATGCAATAATCGGTTATCCAATAACTGACAAGGCAAAAGCCCTAAAACATCCTTCTCGCCTTGAGATAGAAAAGATGATAGGTGCAATATGGGATGATAAAGGATTAAAGGTTAACTCCATTACCGATCCAGAACTGAAGTTCGGTGCATGTGTACTGGGATACAAGGTATTCCAAGCCATCAGAATGAATAGCATAGCATGTGGAGCAGTTCACACTTCCCATAAGATTGTGAAGAAAGGATTACAACTAGATTTATCTAAGCTTCTACTGAAGCAAATAGAGGAGAAAATGAGGACTATTAGATCAGCCAAATCCAATTCATATAAGTTTAGGTCACTCCTCATGTGCACATTTTTCAAATTCTATAATTTCTTCCCATTTGTCAGTAATTTCAATTCAGACAGAACCCGACCAATAACTATACAAATTAGTGAATTTATTAAGTCACTAGGGGACAATTTCACATTAGTCATGGATGCATACTTCAGTAAATTTAAGGACAAAATGCAGAAAAGAATGAGGATACCTGAACAACTAGTGGAACAGTATAGAGATGATGTATGTTTCATAGTGGATACCAACACCGCTTTAATCAAACCAGCTGTACCAAGGACAACATGGTTACCACCTTTTGATTATGAAACCAACATTGATCAGGCCACATATGCTATTGAAGCATTATTGAATGAAGTAGTGGAAAAATCATTAACAGGATTTTGTACTTATGAAGAAGCTAAGGTCAAAATCAAAACAAGATTCGTAGTGAAGAATATCGATAGAAAGAAAACTAAGATGGAAAAAACACTTAAAATTTTTTTTTGGTAAATACTGGAGATTCATCTAACAAGAAGAAGACACTGATGGACAGCCACCCATCACTGAAGATGAAAATTTGAGTGACTCTGAGTTAACTAAGTCTAATGCACCTCTAGCAAAGAAACCAAGAAAAACTAATGCATCAAGAACGACGAGTCAGACTTCAAAAGATGCAAACTCACCACTGGTTAAGAAAGGAACAATGAGGACTTATAAGAGAAAGCCTTAAACTGGGAAACAGCCACCGAGGAAAAGAAAAACATATATCCAAGGTAAAGAGGATAAGGATGACATTGTACAGGATGAGACTGAACAAGCACTCAAACCTGAAAAGAATAAAGTTGCTAAGACAATTTACGAGATTGCTGCATCAATCATGAAGATAGGTAGCATATCAAATTCTAAGATAAGACAATAGCTAACTTTGAAACCCAAGGATTAGAAGAAGATAGAAGAAGCCATCATTCAGGCAATGATTTCATTCAAATATGTACCTGTACAATTTAATAAAATGATGCCACAAGAACTAAATGACAAAATATCAATAAGGTGGACTTATTCACTACATATAGAGAAAAAGATAAGGGAAAGATACCTAGTTAAAATTATGCCACCTGAGTCAAAATTTGAAGAAATTGATGAAATAATGAAGAAGCATTCTAAGAAATTCTTAGCTAAGTTGAGAGTTTACAAAGTACTGGAGGGAATATTAATAGATCCTGACAAAGAAAGTGATGAATCATGGAAGGAAATATTCAATCCACTTAAGGAGGATACATCAAGCCCCGAGCATGTATTAGCTCTTACAAAGACCCCTCATTATGAAGAGAAAGAGGCCAGACCAAGACCAAATCACATGTTCATAAATGACACTGAGGACATCAATCCAGTTCAGTTGACAACACAGGAAAGCAAGGTCATGGATAATGTACCTCATATTTTGCAATCATTAGGGGATCCAACAGAGGTCATCATAACAGATATACCACTTATTGATTCTAATGATGATCCCAAGAAAGATGATGATGTAACTACTAGCACCAAGAAGGAAAAGGAAAAGGCATAGGAAATAGATACCATAGATGTAGCATAGGTCAATATACCAGGAGACATGACACTATTGATACAAGCTATCGATATCATTACAGAGGAAAATGAAAAGACACCTGAACCTTATGAAAATACATCGATGGATACATGTGATGATCAATGGAATAAAAATGATATAGATGAAGAGAAAAAAGCAACAAGTGGAGAGGAGAAACAAGGTGATGCCACTTATAAGAACTCCGAAGGTGAAAAGATTGTAGAAATGGACAAGATTGATATGGAGATTTTCACTACCAACCAATAGGTGAATACAAAGTAGCACACAAAAGGCATCACACCTCCCACCCAATCACCGAAGAAAGAGAAAGAACATAGACTTGCTATAGTTCTACACAACCCTACTTCCACCACCACATCCAAGAAGAAAAAGAAGAACAAAAATTGAGTCACATTAGATGAGATATAGAAATACCTGACTGTGATCCTAGAACATTGGATCGAGAGTCACTAAAAAAGTATGCAGACATTTTTAAAAGAAAGGAAATACATGACAAGCTCAAGAAGGAGCACAAGAACTCCCAAGTCCTGGATACAACCAAAGAAATACTATTGCAAATTTACCTGAAACTGACATTGATCAAAATGATCCTATACTTAATCAAATAGCAGCACTCACCTATGCCAGCACATCATAGAATGTAGATATAGATAAGGTAATTGAGGAATGTGCTGAGAAAAAGTGTCAATACAAGCTTACAGAGGAAATCAGCCAAGAAGTGGCAGAACAAAAGGTAAAACTTTCTAAATTAATTACTACAATAGAGCCAATCTTATCGGAAGTAGTCAACTTAATTCAAAATTTGTGCACATTAGAAACTTTCACTACCGAGCATAGTGAAAAGATAGCCAAAATTGATGAAGATCTTAAGGCTAGTGCACAAGGTCTCACAATCGAGGAGAATACATTCAATTTGCATTATGACAAGATTATATAAGCGAAAGGGTTGAGACTTGAATTTGAAAAAGAAGAAGGTAGAATTGGATATGAGGTAACTAAGTTGCAAGCTATGTTACTCCCAAATCTCACACTGCTATCAAAACATATGACTTTGGAAAAAACATTGATTGCCACCCCAGAGTTGTCTATTACATAGAGCATATATGACATGCATGCCAGACTCACCTTGGAATTCATGACCCTGGAGCACCTCAAAGAGAAATGGGAGAAGCTAATGGAGGACATTTAAAAATCTCATTCCAACATTTTTGACAAGTTGTAAGTATTACACCTTTGTCATTATTTTCAAAAAAGGGGGAAATGATATGATATAGGGGGAAATGATATGAAAAAGGGAAATGATAAGGTGAAAGGGGAAACTGATGAAAGGGGAAATATATTTATAAAATAAAATGTATTAAAGGAAGAAACATGTACATACACTACACAGAGGCATGCACAAAGGGGCAGTAATATTGACAAGGTAAACATTTTGGTGTATATACAGAACATTTCAGTTTTGGACATATAAGTTTTTTATACTAATGCCAAAGGGGGAGATTGATGATCATATTTTTTCATTAGTATACAAAGGAAATAGTTTTTGAGCTGTCGATAACATGATCACCAATAGATAGGTTTATAGTGCAACCAGACATAGTAGTTCACAGAGGTTACTGACAATGTTAAGTGCAAGTGAACACCAAAACAATTTCTAACCGACAGACAATTTACAGTGTAAACTGACAATATAGTTTAGGGAGAAAACCGATAGATAGTTTAGAGACATCACCGAGAACATAGACTACAGAGAAACCCGAGCACCAGTCTACTAAGAGACAAATTTATTTTTGAGAAATGTGGATCTGAGTTACACGTTAGATAAAACACTTGAGTTTTATGTTTAGCTTTTATGCTTATCCTTAAAACCATTTCGCGGGGGACAAGTAAAGCACATGCAATTATTTTAATCAGTCTAACTGATTGAAAACATGTAAACTAGGATATCAAGGTCAAGTTTTAACCTTTGATCATAGAGTTTTTATTTTAAAGGGTGAAACCTAAATAGGTCAATACATTGTATAAATAGATGTGGAAATCAATCAAACAATGATGATTGTAACCATAGAATACATCTAAAGGATTAGACATAGAGTTTCATATAGAAGGACACAAAAGACAAAATTCAGTTATGAAGAACAAGATTCAAGGCTACCGAGTAGAACAAAGGTATTAATCAATCACTATAGGTGATACATATACATTATGAACTTAAAGGATCTGTATTCAGCAATTCAAGGTTGCATATTATCAAGTCAACAAGTATTTTTGACTACTCTCTAAAAATTGTAGCAAATAGAAGAAATCCTTTAAGAAGGTGGACTTAATAATCATTTTGCAAATATCTTAATTGGGTGCACACTTAACAATGTTGTTAAAATCTCTTAACAGAGTAGACCTTAACATGTCTCAACAACTCTGGTTTCTTTCTTAAGTTGGACCTCTCGAAGGCTTATGACCAGGTTGACTGGGATTTGTTGATCAGAGTTCTAAGATCATTTCATTTTGGTGAAAATTTTACTCAATTGATTTATCAGTTAATTAGTACTTCTACTGCTGCCATCTTGATCAATGGTTCTCCTTCAAGGTTTTTCAAACATTCTATAGGTTTAAGGAAATGAGATCCTCTTTCTCCTATCCTTTTTTCTATCTTAGCTGAATGTCTGGGACGTCTTTTTCAGAAGCTTGCTGACATAGGGTCTTTTAAGGGTCTCTCTCCCTCCTCAACTTCTAGACCCTGCTCGCACGAAGAGTTTATGGATGATACTATTCTCATGGGATTCTCTTCTATACAGGAAGCTAGGACTATCAAGACTACTCTTTATACCTATTCCCTTGGGTCAAGGCAATTAGTCAATTGGGATAAAAGCTCCTTATATTTTATTAATACTCCCGAGGACAGGCAACACAGAATTGCAAGAATTATTGGGTGCAGAATTGAGTCCCTTCCTGCCACCTACCTTGGTCTCCCTCTTGGTCTTAAACCTCCAGATTCCTTTTGGGGAGGTATTGTTGATAGATTTAATAGGAAGCTGGCTGGTTGGAAAGGAGCCTTCCTGAGTCAAGCAGGAAAACTTCAACTTCTCAAGGCATCCTTACAAAGCCTCCCTATCTATGCTCTTAGTCTGTTTAAGATCCCTGGTAAATTTGCTGATATCATTCAGAAAATTCAGAGAAATTTAATATGGTCCGGTGTCAAGGAGAAAAAAATATTAGCCCTAGTGGCCTGGGATAAAGTCTGCACTCCCAAAAAATGGGGAGGTCTGGGATTACACCCTATAAGAGCTACCAACTTGGCCCTGTTGGCTAAACAAATTTGGAGAATTTTTGGTGTTAGAAGAGAATGGAATGACATTATTCATAAGAAATACCTCTTCTCCTTCTCCCACATTTCTAAATTTTGGAATACTGAGCAGAAAGTGCAAGGTTCTTTTATTTGGAACAATATTCAGAATGCAAAGGATGTGGCTTTTAAAGGAGCCAAGTGGTTTTTAGGTAATGGCAGAAAAATTCATTTCTGGGATGACTACTGGATGAAAGATTATCCTTTAAACTCGATTACTACTTTGCGACCCTTCATTAATTAGTGCATTCATAGACATGGAACTATGGTTAGGAATTACTGGAGGAATGGCTCGTGGATTGATCTGTCTATTTATGATGAGATGTTAAAACCCTTAATGCTAGATCTTTCGATCTGGAAGATTAAGAGCTCTAATGAGGAAAAGCTCCTTTGGGGAATTCTTCCTTCTGGAACCTTCACGGTGGCTTCTTGCTCGGAGCAGTTATTAAAACAACCGAACCCTATCCCCTTTTGGGCTAAGTTATGCTTGGGAGGTTTGGAATGAATTATTACAATGTTGGGGGATTAAGTGGGTCTTCCCCAATAAAATGGAAAACTTTTATGTCCAATGGTGAAATGCATCTTCCCCCATTGATCAACATCAGTGGAACCTCATTCCTCCTCATGTGATATGGCATTTATGGAGAGAACGCAATGACAAAGTTTTTAGAAACATTGAACTTCCTCCTAAAGTGGTTGCTAAGAAAATAAAGAGGAGTATAAAGGAAAATTTCAAGGCTTCATCTTGTAGAATGCTGGATTATAATGCTGGTGATATGGGTTTGAGAACTATTATCCATAAACATCATCCGAGGGAGAATGAAATCTGGCTTTCCCCTCCGCCTGGGTGGATAAAAATTAACTTCTATGGCGCTGCTAAGGGTAACTCGGGCCCAGCTAATTGTGGTGGCCTCATCCATGATGACATGGCTAATTTCTTGGCTGTGGTGGCCCTTCCTATTGGGGTTCAAACCAATCACGTGGCGGAGGCTATGGCCCTTCTTCAGACACTTAAACTTGTCAAAGAACACATGGCATAGAAGGTGTGGATCGAGGGTGATTCAATTAATATCTTAAAATGTATTAGTGACAAGACAAAGCCATCATGGAAAATCAAGGATATCATCGAGGAGGCCAGAATCATAATTAATTCCTTTAATCAAGTTATTATTTCTCACGTCTATAGGGAGACGAATGGTACTGCTGACGAGTTGGCCAATTTTGTGGTTAATGCCTAGGATATTGTGATTAGGCATGATTATTCCTATCTGACCGTTGATATTAAAGCCAAGTTGGCCTATGACAGATCCCAAAGCATGAGGGTAGTTTGGGCACACCTTGAGAAACTATGATGATTAGACATATTTTAAAAAATTAGAGGGAAATGATTACGGAAAGTGGTGTCTTTCCCAAGAACACTAAGTATAGACACGAGTTAACCCTTGTTAATTTCAAAGTTTCCAGTTTTTAGAATTACTATTTCCTCTCTATGTGTATCTGCTATTCTAAGAACCGTGTGATCATGGGAGGAGGTCTTAACCACAAAGAGCCGAAGGACTGTGTTAAATGGAAAAAAATTTTGGAGGTATGGGAAATCCTTGAGAAGGGTGGTCTTACTACTTATATGGAAAGACTGCATGGGGCTAAAGACAGTGCCACTAAATTATTTTTGGACTCATGGAAAAATGGGGAGGTGACCATAGCAGGAATTACTGTTAAAATCATGGAGGATTTCATAGTCGAGATCTCTGGGCTCAGCACGAAGGGAATTAAGTTTTTCAGGGATAGAAAGGTTTCTCGCAAAGCTATTTAGCATTTTCCAAAGAGTAAGGACAAAAAAAGTCTTGTTAAAGAGTCTAGGGGTCGCTATGATGTGGATTCGTTCAAAGACATTTGGGCTTCTGTCATGGTGGCGATCATGGAATATGTTTCTTTGGACGGTAGATTCAAAAGAGCCCACTCTTACCACTTTGTTCTGCTCTGTCATTTTTGGCATAAAATTAGGGTCTCTCTGCCTTTCTTTATTTTACAATCTCTTTGCTCTAGCATAGTCCAGTATAAGAAGAAGGATAAGAAACCCATTCTTCATGAAGGGTTGATCCTCTTAATTGTAGAACACATCAAGAAGAAGGCTAGGGATAGCCCTGCCCTTACCCCGTCCAAATCTGGTTCGGGTAAAAAAAGAATTAGGGATGGAAATGAGAAAAGCAAGAGTTCTACAGGCAAAAAAATTAAGAAAGAGAAGGAAACTACCATGGATACGGATACCTCTACTGATAGTGTGGAAGGCTATGACAATATGGCTGATTCTACAGAGGAAGATAGTTACTTTGCTTCCTTGGTGTCAAACTCTGTCTTGAAGGAGAACAAGAACACAGATGAGGAAATGACGGGTTCTATGGATAGAGAAAAAGATTGCAGGAAAAATAGAGAGGATAAGAAGGAGGATGAGGAAGGTCAGAAGGTGCCTATTTTGGTTGAGTATGATAGTTCTGAAGACCATGATGTTCTGATATCGCCGAAGCTTGAAGTGGTCATGGTTTGTGATCAAGATACTCAGAAGGAAGCTACAGAGGTGGGGAAAATTTCCCCTATCAAGGAGCCGACCTCTCCTTTTGGGGTTCTCCAAACAGCCAAAGTTGCCTCTATGTACTCCTTTCGGTTAATGAAATGGGTGTTCCAGGAAATCAAGAACCTTCACCTTAAGTATCATGCCATTGATGCTAAGGTGGATACTCTGTAGAATCTGATGGAGTCTTTCTCTAACACCAAGGAGGTCAAGAGTAACGATGACAGTAATGTCCTACAGTTACAAGCCAGAGTTGATACCCTGGAGCATACGATGAAAAAACATATGCATGATTACAACAACTTTATGGGTTTAGCCATGGATTGTTTCCTGACCAATAAAGCTGAGTTGGATACTGGGTCACCAGGTAACAAACCAGAGGACATTATTGACAACCTGGACGATGAAGGTCCAGAAAAATGCACTAGATCTGCCTGAAAGAAGAAAATTCATGACAGAATCCAGGAACTCTCTGAGTTCAATACAGTGATAAAGAAGATATCTGAA
This sequence comes from Thuja plicata, assembly GCA_018584345.1. Classification (NCBI taxonomy): domain Eukaryota; kingdom Viridiplantae; phylum Streptophyta; class Pinopsida; order Cupressales; family Cupressaceae; genus Thuja; species Thuja plicata. Next base: position 875,261 of record MU223390.1, read on the forward strand.
GCTAAGCAGGAAGTCGTTGAGGCTTGTAAGGAGCTGGTATAGTGCTCTGGTTTCTAGGTTTGGTGTTTGGTCTTTTTTTGTGGTTTTCTTGGCTGCTGGTTTTTTTCCTGATGTCTGTTGTTGTCAGTTTTTCTGCGGTTGGACTTCTAGTCCTGTCTCTTTTTGGGGTGCCTCCATGTTTTATCCATATTTCTAGCTTGTAAGGGGTTTTGGGTCCCCATTTAAAGCCTATTTTTCCTACAATCAAAAACATGTCTCAAATGTTACTTCTGACAGGGTAAGATCTTCAGAAGTGATCACACGTATAGCCTTAATCGCCACCTTCCATTCTATAGATAGTGAAGCTTTGTGGGTTTCATCCCCACCACATTTTTTATCTTCTAACAGGGGTTTTCTATGTTACTACTTCTTGTGTCATGTGTACTTACATTTTATGAATGTTTACACGCAATTAAGTTTATGTTTTGATATTACATGCATAAGGTAGAAAAGCATCAATGGTCAGTAATGCAAGGAAAGATCATTAAGGGTTAATTGAATAGAAGTGTTAAGGGTACTTATTCACCCCTCCCCTCTCAGTACACACCATTTCATTATTCCAACAAGAAATCATATTTTCAAAAATAGACAACCATCTATTGAGTATATATCTAGCTCGGGTAGATACACGGATTGAAAAAAGATAAATAACTTCAAAAGTTCAAAGAAGTTAGATTGCTCAGTGAATTTTTTCCAAGAAAATATTAATGAGATAACTTGTGATTCTTCAATTTCCTTGGCAAAAAGTATAAAATATTTTGAGAGATATATATCAATTAAATGCTCAAACCTTGACCACTTATTCTAACTACTATTGGTCAATAATATGAAAAGGATTTAAATTATTGAAAATATTATTTATTCTTAGAAAATTAAGTGTAAAGCCAGTATAGATCACTTGTGTGAAGGAAAAAATGGGATTTCCCAAAATGAAGGAAAAAAATATGGAAGGAGTTACTTACAATCAGACTAATTAATTGTATATCTAAAGGAACTAAAAAGATAAAGACCTGTACCCAAAATATTAAAACTCAAGTAGAATATGGAAATTATGATAAAGACTTCAACTTGTGGACAAAAAAATCACACTAAATCAATAAGGATAAACAAGAAGAAAAGGGAAAAAGCATGAAAACTAGACCTATTTAAATAAATAGATGACAAAAAAAATTCTACAACATATAATACTTACTATATCTGCAAAAAATAATCGTATATTGGGGTGCAAGCACAAAGTTGAGTGCCACTTCTGCAGAAGTCCGCGGCCAAAAAAAATTGGCAAACAGAAACGGGAACCTATTTTTTTAAAAATGGGTGCCCGTTATGGTTCGGGTGCCCGAGCTGTGAATATAAAACGGGTGTCCGTTTTGAAAATGGGCACCCATTTTGGTTCGGGTACCCGTAGCAAAACGAGCACCCATTTTTAAGAAACGGGTGCCCATTTTTTAAAAAATGGGTGCCCATTTTTTAAAAGTATTTAAAATTTGTTTTAAACCATTTTGCAAATCATTTTTACAATTTGCAAAACGGGATTACGTTT
>MU223390.1:911950-966999 GCA_018584345.1 Thuja plicata
TATATATAGGGCTATGACCATCTTGGAATCCCTTAGGATGCAACAAGCTTTGGATGATCATGGAAAACCCTAACCCTAAAATCACAGGAGAGAGGAAAAGAGAGAGAAGAGGTGGTGGAGAATGACCAAGTCAAACAGATATTTCACAGATATTTTCCTGCTCTTCTCTCGATCTGGCAATTGGAAATTAGATTTGGTAGATGGTGGATAGTAGCATTTATGTTTACTCTGAATAGTCATGCACACCTGTTCACCTATACTTCTCTGTAATAACTGCCCCTCTTGTCTGTGAACAGTGCATAGCCAAGTGTTCTCCTTGTCATCTCCCAAGACTCTTTCTCCTTCCTCATGGCCCTTCTGGAAACTCAGTCAAAATTCTGCTCTGTCCTGAAACACATTGAACCTCCTCTTCTTCACCGACATTGAAACAAATATATTCAAATATTGACAAAATTCTCTGTGTATGATTTCCTATGAATAGAAACCCTCTGATCAATGCTGGAACACGAGCAAACAAGAACAATGGCTGCCGAGTGTTTCACAGTGTCAAACTTGCCGCTAGAATTTAAAATTCAAAGTCCTGCGACCTCGCGACTGACCGTTCGTCTCTTTGTTGCGAGCATCAGACATTGACCCTAGTTAAATCTCATGACCTGGAGACAAAGCATTTTTTACCCTTGGTAAACCCGAGTCCAGATCCAGCGACATCTCGACTTTGTGAAATCAGAGTTGCGAGGAGATAACTTTAACTCACCATCCGTCCCGCGACCTTGCGCCTAACTGCCTCTCAGACTGTCACGGTTTGTCGCCCAGTCGCCAGATGCTATCTCTTCATCTCGAGACCACGCGACAAAGCCTAGTCGCCAAGTCGGGAGAATCAAGCACCGAGCCCTTTGACTTTTCAAAACAGTTTACATGTGTCCCTTAACCCTTTCTAGCGAGATCCCGACTACCCTTATTGCTAAGTCGGGAGTACTTTTCTCGTAGGGCACTTTGATCACCAGACTTAGCGACCACCGTAGGATCATCTGAGCTTTGTATCGGATGGCTGCCGTTAAGTCACTGAATAAAATACTATACCCTTAAATTGTTTCGCGATCCCGCAACTGAAGGCAAAGGACACTTAGTCTCGAAGTCGCGTGATCCATCTCCTCCGTCTGGCGATTACCCGACTGAGGGTTCAGCATCCACTTGCCATATACCACCTGTCACATGGCCATTGGTTCATCTGTTGCACACTGGGGAGCTGAGTCATCACTTCGTTCCTGCAACAAGGCGACCCAAGGTAAATCGCAAAGTCAGAAGATGTTTCATTGACTGTTGAATTCTTCTCGCGATCCACCGACTGAGTGGTAGGCCCCCACTTTGTAGCATATCATCCTGCGACATCCTGACTGAGGACTAATCGCAAAGTCTGAGAACCAAGATAGAATATTCCTTATGGTTCAGAGACTACGCGATAAAGTGAAAAGTGAAGTCGGGAAAGAAAAGAGAATATTCGCCCAGGCTCTTGCGATTACCCGACTGACTGAGAGGGTCCCACTCTTTATGTGACTTATGACATGGATCTGGCGACCTCGCGACCAAAGAACCAACGCTAAGTCGGGAGACACAGAGGGAATATTCCATTCTATCACGAGACCATGTGACAAGAGGAAACACAGAGTCGGAGGAAGAAAAGGAATATTCGTTGAGGCTCAAGCGATCACGCGACAAGGAAAATAAGCACATGCTCTTAGTGACTTGAAAAGTTACTTCAAAATATAAGAGCCAAGGCCTAGGGTTTGTTTCATCATTCAAACATAAGAAAATTAGGGGCTTGAGGGTTTATTTTAGGATTTTTTGAGGGTTTAACAGAGCCAAGACCTGGAGACCAAGAAGAATCATGACAGAAGATTGCCAAAAAGGGCAGACCAGGCCAAATTGCACAGAAATGAGAAATTTGGGCAACAGTAAGCATATGGTTTATGGGTATCTAATTTTTTTCCCCTAAATTACAGAAGTGTGAGTGTTTCCTTTAGTTCTGATGCAGAGGGTAGGGTGATGGACCCAAGTAACAACCCAAAATGAGCAAGATTGTAAAAGTGTTCCAAGTGACCCTTCTAGGTCCTGATGGGCAAAATCTACAAACAGACAACTCTAGGATGTTTTTAGGCTTTAATAGGTTTTTTTTGGTCTATCTCACATTTTCTAAGCATCACCTTTCAGTTTCCACACCTCTAAAGCACAAATGCATGGAAAGCCAAAATGTTGTCAATGACAATTTTCAATTTCTGTAACAGCAGCAAGGTAAAATGACCAATAACTTTTGTTTTTCCCGAGTGACTCTCTAAAAAAATGACCTTTTTAGATACCGTTTATCCTTTTCTAAAACATATCAAAAGGAAAGGTTAGGTTGTTTTGGATTGAGTATGACTGTCTTCACTATGTGGCCCCAAAATGCTTCAAAAATGGGTGATATAACAAAGCACCACCTAGCTGTTTATATTCCCAAGACTCCAAACTTTTAGAAGTATTTAAATATGTTACCAAACCTCTAAATCCAAGAGGAATTTATCCCATCACATAGGGAACATCAAAAACCCCTAAATTAGCCTTTTAAACCCTTGAATCTAGGGCTTCTTCAATGTCATGTTTCCCAAAGCTTCCCACAAAAAATAAAGTTTTTAACACCTTTTCCTCAACATGTATTCACACAATCAACCATAAACTTGACCTCTCCTTAAGGCCAAATAGCTACTGTTGTAGCATACTAAGCAATTTCATTAGTTTTTCTTCAAAAAATTGGTGATCACCAAGAAATTAGTATATCACTACATCAAATCATGTTAGTGGATTATCATATATGTTATTACAATTTCATTCCATGGATCAAATTTCCCAGGGGTCGTGGAATGACCATGCTTTATCAAAACTAACCAAAGCTGTCAAATAAAATGCTGAAACCCTACCAGGCAGCAAGAAGTAACTGGAAAATGTCAGTACAGACTTGATTATGGCATAGATATGTTATCAAATCAATCTCTACTTACTTCAATGAATTGATAATACAATAAAATATTGAAATGGATTCAAATCTATTCCAAGAACTCAATGAATTTGCATTTGAAGATAGTTTGTATTCATCAAAACTGGTACAGTCCGCACAATAGCCTGGTCTCTTGTACAATGGGACTTTGGAACATTTAATAAACTTCTAAAAACTGCCCCAACCAATCCCAATTGGTTGGATGGATTAATTTGGCCTAAAACAATAATAAAATCTAATTCCCTCCTAAATGTCCATAACCGTTACAATTTGAAAATTCAAATTTGTAACTTTGTAAATTTTGAAAATATGTAATTGCCAAGTATTGAAACTTTGTCAAATCACTTAGATGGTCTTATTGACCATTATTTAAAACTAATTTAACCTATTTGAAACTTGTAATACCTAATTCCATTCTAGACTCCCAAATTTGGTCCTAAGGCTTATTAGGCCTTTTAGGACTTATTGCAAATTTATTACATATATTAACCTTATAGGGCATTATAGGCTCCAAAATACTCCAATTAATGTCATTGGATATCTTCATGTTCACTGATGCCTTTTTGATCTCCAAAGGTTTATTGAACTCCTTATGTGTTCTAGGTGCCCCTGCACCAAGTTCACCCTCTCTACAGAAGGCAAATAACTTGACATTCACATCGATGCTCTGTAATTCATTTTGATTCTTGAACCATAGTTAGAGCCTATTTCACATCCAGTGTAGCCACCTACAAATAACAACTTACTACATGTATCACTCCACGCAAACCAGATTTCATGGTCTTTTATTTTTTGGTAACGTGCAAAGGAACTAACACTCTGCAACACTCTTTTATGACGATCAAACAGTGACATAGTTTCTTGTGCATTCTCATGCATGGATATCTGTGAATACCTATGCACACCATCTGCAACCCCAATCCCATACTATCTTGTATAAAAAAAAGCTTGTTTAATGTTATAAACTTGAAATAGAAACAAATATTTTAGGAATATTGAATTTTAATTGATAGTCACAACATCTATTAATCACCATTTAACTGCAGAGCCTTTGCTATAGTTCCAGCAGGCAAGACCTAAAAACTAAATGGAAACCCATTCTATTCATCAACACTATGACTAAAGCTTCTTAGTGGGGATTAAAAATAGTGGGTGTTGGACTCTATAATCTCAGTTACTTTCTTGAATAAAGGAATGCATAATAATATTATCTAGTATTTGGCTTATAAAGTTAAGCATATTGTGATTTTGAATTCTAATTTCTATCCTTTTTTTTTCTTTGTTTATAGGGACTAGAATATGCAGACTAATCATCTAGCTAAATGAGATTTTTGAGAATGTTGGTAGGTACAATGTTATGTATTGAGGGTTAGTATCCTCAAATAAAACCATAGTTATCCTCTAATTTCTTCATCATGATCAACCTTTTTTTTCTTCACTTTGACTCTTGGCAGTACTTTGATTTATGTTTGGATAATGATTTGTTATATTTTTAAGGTTTTGTTACTATTTGTGAAACTCTTAAATTTTTCTTCTCTTAGCTTTATTATTTAGAAATCTTCATTTTAAAAATAGATGTAAATTTTTCTTTCCTATTTTAGTTATTAATCTACTTTTACAAAATTCATAAGGAAAATGACACACAAAAAAAATTATAAAGATTATATATTAGTTCAAGGAAAATAAAATATAAATTAATAAATTTGCATGTCAATATATGACTCTCTCCATCTAAATCCTGTCCAAAAATATTTAAATAATATTTTTGGTATAATAAGAGATGATGCCATTGATCGTTTTAGCATCGTTAAATGGGTTTTCCATGAAATTCAAGAAATGCAAATCAAACATAGGGAAATTAATAGAAAATTGAGGTGATGGAGGAAATAGGTAACACAAATATGGAGGGATCTTCTATTAAGGAACTGTGGACTAAGGAAGAGAAAAAATTGCGTCGGCTCCATGTTTACATTTGGACCCATCTAAACGAAGTTTCCATATTTGGTATTGTTTTGTGGGGTTTAACTTGGGTTGTAAATTTCCTGAAAATTCACCGTTTCAAGCCCTTGCTCCTTTCCTCCCTCACCATCTGAGGAGACCAATTCTTCTTTTCCTATCCCTTGAGTTCCCTCGGGACCCAAAGATTGGGCGTCTTCATTTTCTTAGTTTTCCTGTGGCTTCTAGTAAGGTGGGCAGGAACCATCATCTGAAGTACTCCAGGCACTAAACATATCGGGAGTAGAATTCTTGTCATCTAAATCCAATCCACCATCTTGACTTCTGGTCAAGGGGTTCTGACTACTAGGGTTGTCTTCCTTTGGAGGGATGTCACATACATTTTCCCTCTTGGGGTTCTTGTCTTCTATTCCCAGAGCTTCTAAAACTTTGATTGGTAAGGCAATCTGGGTTAGCACTCGTGATAACGCATATTGGCAAATTGGACATGTGGACTATAAAGGTAAGGTCTCTCAGCTTCAAGAAAAATTAAAAAATATCAAGGGCACACTCTAGGCTATCATGAATCTCACTAACAAGGTCATTAAAAATATTGTAGAAAGCATGAACACTATGGTGGGTAAGAAGGTATATCAACATAATATTGTCGTGGACTTGGATATGGGTAAAGATAAATTTCAAAAGGATTTGTCTTGGCCAAGAAAGGGAGTGAAAACCAACCTCAAGAAAAACGCTGAAAAAAACCCTCAAGACTTAAAGAAGCTGAAGAAGGTGGTGTTGAACATTAATCTTCTTGAGGCAGAGGTTGTTAATACCCTGAAGAATCTTTCTTAGTCTTTTTTGTTGTACTTTTGGCTTTCGTTGTGTTATTGGGTTGTTTGTTGCTCACTTTTTGTTGTCGACTTAAATGTTTATATTTTTTCGAGTTGTTATGTTGATAGTTTGTTTTGTTTATTGTAAAATCTGGTTTTAACATTTAGTTAAAGGGTTATAGATCCCCTTAAAACCTATTTTTACTCTAATAAAAAAAAATAGTACCTCTCTCTTTGCAAAATGCAATATCATCCTAAAATTCCACATCAATAATTCAATTTTTGAAAAATCAAGTTGAATAATATGTCTATAGGGTCTCAGCTCTTTTTTAGTACACCTCCTATTTGGAAAACTACTTGCCTTGCACATTGTAACTAAAATTCATAATTTTTCAAGTATTAATTGAATTCTTATCACTATGTTACTAATTCTTAATTCTTTCATGAGAAAGGATTTATTTTAGTTTGAAAGGGCATTGAGGAAAACTTAAGATAGTCCAATAAACACTTATGACGCTTAAGTTGGCCACTTCATCTATAACACTATTTCATTCTCCAAACACATGACACACTTTTGATTGAAGGAAAATATAGAGTAGCTCTTTACTATTTATTATAGAGTCTACTTAAATTTTGTTTGAAGTCAATCTATAACACTATTTCATTCTCCAAACACATGACACACTTTTGATTGAAGGAAAATCTAGAGTAGCTCTTTACTATTTATTATAGCGTCTACTTCAATTTTGTCTGAAGTCAGGGATGGTGACTACATTGAGTGTGGCTAAACCTAAGAAGGCTTATATTATAGCCATATTGGGCTTGGAGGAGTTGAGCGTGCAGTAAGAATTAATTGATTAAGATTAGACGGGAATTTGTTTGGATAGATTATAGATATTTAATATCCAAAAATATAAGCAGATTCTAATAGATTGAAATCTCGAAATTGAGTGTTTCATTTTTTATTTATTTTTAATTAAATGTTACTTTTCATTTTCTTAAGGCTGTTGAAGGAGAAAGAATGGTTGGAGGTTCTTAAGTATATTGAAATAGAAAGAATTAAACAATATGTATTTTGTGATTAACATGTTAGTCGTTTATGTGGGATTGGTTTCCAATAAACAATAAACAACTAGTACATGACCACAATATGCCTATGGTTACCATGGAGCATTGATAAATGGTGTACTTATAGAAATCATCTTCATTTTTTATCTATGTTTCTCTCTCTTCTCTAAAAAAGTGCTTGCTTTTTATTTTATTTTTAGCCAAATAGCCTAGTGTAACAAAATATATAAACCCAAAATACCATCAGAAAGTAGTTCAAAATATCCATTTAGCTCATGCTTTACTTTATGTTCATATTACAATGTTATAATCTAAATGTAATTTCTTTTCTACAGTTGTATGTGTGGAGTGGATTTTGTTACTTTGTTATATTTAAGTGCAAAAATATTAATGAATTTCTTCTTTTGGATTGAGGTAACTGCAGAAAGAACCAATGGAGGAGCAAACTACAATGTGGAATGCATAGGGAATATCAATGCAATGATCCATGTGTTTAAATGTGGTCATGATGTATATATTCCTCCCATATATTTCTAGATTGATCTGTTTCCATTAAAATTTAAAAGAGATCAGTAGTGCTTACATTACATTTACGTAGGTTTCCACCCTAATACAGTTGCAGGAGGATGAGAAGGGGAAGCAGAATAAGGAGGCAGAAGAGGATGACAATGTAATTACCATGCCTCTTTAAGGAATAAAAATACCATGACAAAATCTCTTACGCCAACATCTCTTCTGAGATGCTTAGCCCTGAGAAGCTCTCAGCTACTTTGATTTTCTAATGTTGACTCACCAACAACAAGAACCTAAGGGAAAAATGAAAATACAATGAACAACTATTATTGTACATAGCTTCTGATTTGTCTTATAAGAACATGATAATCATCATTCTAGAATATTCATCAAAAAATAAAATGAAGTATCTATCACCATAATATTTTTTTTTCTCATTGGTCCACATAAGTCAGTATGGACTAACTTTAGAATAACATTAGATGTGTAGGTTTTTCTCTTGAAATTTGTTATTTTACCTTTTTGGAAATTCTTGCACATGAAATGGTTAGGTTTTTACATGCTTTGTAACCCTCTTACTTACTTACCATTGTTTCTTCTTCAAGTACACCTCCTACTCCTCGGATAGCATTAACAGCCTCTTTTATTCTGCTATTGTACTAAGTGATGTTCTCTCCTTTCATTCTGAGGTCATCAAACTTTCCTCTTAGGCTTTCAACTTTAGCTCTTAACACATTTTTATCTCCTCCATGTACTAGCTTGAGTTTGTCCCACATTTTCTTTGTAGTGGTGCATGATTTAACATCTTCAAATTTAACATCAGATAGTGAGGAAGCAAGTTCTATAATCTTATAATTGTGTTCATGTTTCTCTCTTAATTGATCAACTATCAGAGGTCCAGTAGGTAAAACAAATTTAGTATCCAAGTATTGTGTGACATCATTTCCAATACCTGATAGGTGGAGTCTTATCCTACTTTTCTATTATACAAAGTTGTCTTTGTTCAACTTTGGCACATCCCTTTTATTGATCTTGTGATCTTTAGCTTCAGTCTTGGAACTCTATTCCAAGCACCAAATCTCTAATACCAATTATTAGAATAAATGAGAGGGGGGTGAATCAGTGGCCTCAAAAATTAATCCAATAATCCCAACCAAAACTTATATCACAAATATAATACCTTCAGTTATCATTCAGTTCGACAAGATGTATTCCTTATTTAAATGTAACATATATATACTGCTCGGTGAATATATTGTTTATCATTTTCTAGCTTTTACCGAATAGTAGTAAATAAACTTAGTGTTTACCAACCACTCTTGTTTTAGTAATGTGTAAAGAAAAATATAAAATCAATGAACCATATACACATTTGACACATGGGTCTTTAACGTGGAAGCCTTGTTAAGGGAAAAACCACTTGGGACCGATAACCCAAAATTTTCACTCTTCTAAAGTGAGCTCGGTGAAGAGCCAACCATGTTAAAGGTTACAAACACACTATTAAGTGCAACCTTGTTAGAGGATTTAAAACCATTGGTTAGTCTTTTGACCTTAGGTATTCACCATGTTGTTAACAAGAAAAAATCTTTTGATACTCTTGAGTATCTCAATACATTAAGGATTGTCAAATCCCACTCAGTTAAGAGATTTTCTGAATCAATGGTTAAACTGAAACAGTAAATGATTTGTTCAATAATACAAATATTACTTGCAGATTTTTAGATCTATTGTAAGTTCATAATACCTCTCTGATCAATATGCTATTTTCAATTCCTTTGCTCCCCTTCATTTTTCTTTTCTGCTCGGTAAATTCTCTTGCTTTTGTTGCTCAGTGTCTATAGAATTCTTGGCACTGTTCCTTAGCATGTATGATCAGATCTACATAAAGACTTCTATCTTCACTAGAATTATATTCAACATTCCTCTCTCCTCATAATGAATTACCTGTCTCTGTATATGTATGTGGTAAATTTGGCCTTGTTAACTCACCATACACTTCAACATAGTCCTTCTTCATCAGATACACACAATACTGAATATGAGATTATTCATCCTGTCTGCCTGCATGATTTGACCTATTGCCTTCTATCTAGATGGGGTTTTTGAAATAGCTCTCAGAATGAGAGTCTCACAACCATAGACCAATCTAGAAATGAAGGATTTTTCTCCATGAATGCAATGCAATGCAAGATTATTCTAAGAATTGAAAGATGTGATATTAATCTAAGACATGATTTCAATGCAATTATTCTAGAAATTGAAACTATTCTATTGCAAAATGAAATTATTCTATCTGAGATTATCAAGAAATGTGGCAATAATTCAGTATTCTAACAATGCATGAAAATGAGTGGGCGGTTTAAATGAGAGAATGAGAGTTCTTTTATCTAGACTCAGAGATGATCAGAATAGAAACTTTCCTCTTGGAAACAAAAATAGGTAGAAAAGCTAGTTTAAATTAGAAAGATTTATTTAAAAGAAAACATTAAATTGTTTTCCCTTTGCTTAAACTGTTTTCTTTCTTTGATTTAATTCTGTTTTATTTGATTTTAATTGTTTTCTTTCTCTTTAAAACACAATTAATTCAAAGATTTTATTTCTGAACAGAAGAAATATTTTTGAGAGAATATCCAATTAATTAATTAAATATGACCTCATAAATAGGTTTTTCTCAATTATCTGAATAATTAAATTCAATTATTGAAATGAGGATTTTTATTTAATAATTAAATATTATTTAATCCCTTTTTCATGTGTCTTAGCTAAAGAGGGTGAATTTAATTTAATTAAAGTGCTAGGACTTCATAAATTAATTAATTCAATCATAAGGTTTGTTTAGCCAATTGGTATTTAGGAATTAAATATGATGTATGATTAATGCAGATTTAGGTTTTTCTGCATTTTACACTCAGGTCGAGTAGAGTCAGTCAAAACTCAGAATTTCCTACTACAATAGGACTTTGATGATCTAGAAAAGTGACAAATGCAACAAAATTGGTTAGGGTTGCAAGATACCAATTTTGGTGTGTTACAGTTTTCCCCTCTTTGAATTGATGTGCGAGCAGCGCATTGATTCAAAGAATAATCTGATGCCTGAAGTACAGAAGAATAGATTTGAACATTGGTGATGCAAAGATTGATTGATGAAGATTTCCGAGTCATCTTCAGGATAGAGCTTGACTCTTTGAAGTCTAGGTTAGGTTGTCAAGACATTAGTCAAATAGAGTTTTCAAGAATCATCTCCAGAATGAAGCTTGATCCTCAGGGATCCGGGTTATAATGCCCCGATACCTAAATATATTTGATATCTTTAACAAGACTGTCCTCAGAATGAGGCTCAACCTTCAGGAGTCAGGGTTAAATTGCCCCTATACCTGTCTCAAAAGATAGTAGATAGAGATTTAGAATCATCTCTAGAATGGAGCTTGATTATCAGGAGTCAGGGTTAGATTGCCCCGATACCTATCCCAAAAGATAATATTTTGAGAACCATCTTGAGAACAGAGCTTGATCCTCAAGAATTTGAGTTAGATTGCTCTGATACTTAATAGATGACAAGATGTAAGGAACAAAGATGCCCTTATTGATTGTGGAGTATCCAGTTTTGACTATGAAGTATGAAAAACTGAACAAGCCCCAAGTGATGAGATGCCCCTAGCAATGAGGACTTTTGAAAATCAGATCAGATTGGAATAGATTCAATGATGTAATCATCCTACCCCCTCGGGAGAGAAATGGAAATATGACACATCATAATGATTATGGAGAGAAAAAAATCACAGATAGATGTTGAATCAGGGAGCTACGAAGAACTCATAACATATTATGGAAGAATTCGAAAGATTCAAAATCAATTTTGAGCGATTTCAAGGTCTGGCTGACCAAGTTTGACTAGGGTTGACTAGAGTTTACCATAGTTAACTTTTGAGGAAAAAAGTCAAAGATTTTAGAAAATGATGATATGATAAGATTCTGACAAGAAAGCAATGTCAAAAAGTCAACTGTAGAAGCGTCTGATTGCGTCAGTCCCAAAAATTTTAAAATGCAATTTTGAGCTATATAGAAGTGTCAAATTTTGATTTCGATCATGAAAATGGATTCAAAGTGGTCCAATTAGGTAGTGGTGAAGTTTTTGCGCAAAATGGAGCACTTTGAAAAATTAGGTCAAAACCTATATAAGGATGGAAAGGTCATTTTCAAATCATTTCAACCTTTTGACTTTTGAGAATTGAGCTCTGAGTGAAAAATGGTGATCCCTTATAGCATGCACCGATTCGAGTGATCGAGGAGACACAGCCAGCCTGCAGCATACGAACCTCCAGTAAGTAGTCGATAAACCTCTTTGTATTGTAAGTTTCATCAATTTCGATCAATTTTTCTATGTTTTTCTGTGTTTCTAGGAAAGTGTCCGCAGGTTTTCGCGCGAAGAAGTAGTTTCTTCATGCGGCCCATAGGGAAATCTCGCGCGATAAAACAACTTTTCACACCATTCACTGGGAAAGATCGCACGGGAGAGTACCCATGTTCACGTGAGAAACCCTTCCATAGTGTGTTTTCTCGCGCGACAAGTCATTAAATTTCGCGCGAAATGCCAATGTCGCGCGGCCTGAAAAACTTTGTCGCACAAAAGAGAACTTCGCACGAAAATCTGCTTCTTCGCATGGGAAAAAGTGGTCAATAAGAGCATGAAATCAGTCTGCGTCGTGTCCAATAGCTTTTGCGTCAATGTTGTTACTGTCTGTAGGATGTCTTGAATGCTTCATTATCTCGTTATGCTTTGATTATCTCCGATTACTGAGCGTGTACTGTTGTTTGCATGTCTTGTAGGTTCACTTTCCGGACATTGCTTTCAGATCACACCACCCGGCCATTAACAGATTAGTATCACAACTTGATGATGCAGAGACAGCGCATCTGGGTACTCTGGGTTTGAGTTCGCTATGTGATGTACCCAAGATTTGAGTAAATCACAGATTGTTAGGAGCATTGGTTGAGCATTTCCATTCAAAAATGAACACCTTCAATCTACCATAGGGGGAGATGACTGTGACTCCCGAGGACATCTACCAGATTCTGAGGATACCTTTCCACGGTGCCAAATTAGAGTATGAGGCACAACCCAAATTAGGGACACTATCCTTGAGAGAGATCTTACAAGATGATCTGGTTATGGGGAGGGCGATCCCATGGGAGGATCTGATTAGTGAGTATGGACCCACCCACAGATTTCCAGTGGTGTTAGCATGCTTCTTAGGTTGTTACCTGATACCTGATCATGGACAGCGCGGTTTGGAGTGTGGTTGGGGCAGGATGCTACAATAGATGCTAGCACATCCGAGACTTTATGGATGGGGTCAGTGCATGTTGGCCCACATGTATCAAGAGATGCATGAGATCTCCTATTGAGAGGTGAAGAGCATGGCAGCAGGAGTTTTTGTATTACAAGTATGGGCCTGGGAGCATCTTCCCGTGATGAGGTCGATATGTGAGGACATGAGGCAGCCTCTAGAGCCTTATATTTGTAGATACAGGGGCATGATTACCCATCTAGTGCTGGGTAAGGTAGATCAGTGGCAAGCCCAGCTTGATGATTTAGCTGCAGTGGTCTGGAGGCCATGGACACTCACAAAGGCCTGGGATGATGGTGTAGAGCAGCTCAGTCACATGTTCTGCTGACGGGCAATGATAGGTGGTACTATTATATTCATTGAGAGATTCCCGCAGAAGCGAGTATGGCGGTAGTTCGGTCAGCCTCAGGACATATCTTAGGAGTACACAATGTATGCATGATTCACAGATGAGATTAGGAGGGGCTGGATGATGAAGCTAGACTAGGGGCATACGATGATCGATATTCGAGCCTTGGCCCCAATTTAGTAGAATTATCTATGAGATGTAGTAGATGGCAGTGTGACCACTGAGTACAGGGAGCACTTCATTACACATCTATTCCTGAGGTTCACAAATCTAGTTGGCGTAGTAGGCTAAGGGCATGTAGTACATCCATAGGTGGTACAACCACAAGTGGTACAGTAGTAGATGCAGATGCCCCCACCTTAGCAGAGTGTACAGCCAGGGTTATAGAAGGGTCCCCGACCGTGAACAGTACATGTAGACATCCCCACTTGATAGATGGGGATGGATGTAGGGGCCAGTGGTAGCGAGAGTATGAGATAGTCCCGAAGATGAACTGTTGAGACCACAGCTGAGGAGCAGTAGGTACTATTATAGGAAGAGGTACAGTAGGAGAATCCCATGCAGGAGGATCAGCCTGCGTAGGATCTAGCACAGGATCCACAACGACGGTCCCAGGAGAGGGATCGACAACTCTTGAGATAGGTCAGGGATTTGACCATACAGGTGGCTGTGCGAGATGCATGATCGTTGGATAGAGATTGGGAGATATAGGATCTCTAAGAGCAGTTCTAGGTAGCACAAGAGGAGGTGCGACATCAGACTACTTGAGCGGCGTATTACTATGCATCGTATATAGGGGTGGTGCCTGATGAGGCATCCCAGGTGGCGATATTCTTGACTTATGATAGACGGTTGGAGGGAGAACAGGTGCCACCTCCACCAAATAGGGCCCCACCTCCACCTCCTCCAAGTGACAAGGGAGAGGGTCAGAGTTAGGTTTTGATAGATAGATAGATGAGATCATAGGATATATCTGATGTGTTGGCATCCATGTATTTATATCACCATTTTGAGATAGATCATGCTTGAGTAGCATAATTTGTATTTGTATCGAGACATTGGATATATATATATATATATATATATATATATATATATGAGCTCATCTTTTTGTATCATCACATATTGTATATTGTCTTTTGTGAGATGTTTCCTATATGGTTAGATATTTTAGATGATTAGAATGTATGCAAATGTATGAACATGTTTGGAATATGTGTAAATGTAGGAAATGCACATGTTATGTATGTATATAGACGATTCATGTAAATGCAATTATGAATGAGAAATGAAAATGCAATGTGTAGATGATAATGAGTTGTGAATATGAATATGTATATGAAACTAACATCTCATGTAGGATGACAAATGCTAACCAAAAGAAAATGTGAAGAATCGAGAGTGAGGATCGAACACTTGTGCAGTCATGATGAAACCAGGACAATGAAGAAGAACTCCCCAATGTATTAACCTAGAAGAATGTAATGAAGAGAACACCGAATCACTACCACAATGCAAGTCTAGAATGAAAAATGCAATCCTATGCTAGATGCAATATGAAAGTGCAACTCTAGGACATGGTTGTGAGACCCATCGTATAATCATCATTGAGCATTTTTTGGAACATCGAAGTCGATAAACCCTTACTGGTGCCACAATGCAACCATAAGGATATGAATATGACTCTTCATCAAATGAAATGTAGGAAATGAACATAAGCACCAGGGCACAAAAGCCAAGATGACCTGAACATTGTTTCCACTTAATGTTGCAAGAGTACACCAGTATCAAGGAATTGAAAGCTAAGATAACCATGAGTGTGATCATGCGTAAATAAACAGATCAATAACAAACAAAAAAATAGCAAACAGAGCAATAATAGGCAAGGAGATAGTACCGACCTCACCATGGCATACAAATAAACAAGATCGAGGGATGTGAGGTTGTTCCACCTTAGTGCGGGAGCTCTTATCACATACACCTTGTTCATTTTACATTGCCAGATCATCGGGACTACACCAAGCAGTAGACAAAGAAAATAACAATGAAATCCATGAGAATAGATAGCATATAAAGAAATATTCAAGCATAGCTCAGCCAGTTTCAAAGTTTTGTGAATGTGTTCATGTTTAGAGGTGTTGAAATACACTGTTGTGCTTGTGAGTGCATTGTGTTTGATTGTTATTGATAAATGTTTACATTTGAGATATCCTATGTGTGTTAGAAAACAAAGATGTGTCCAAAGATAGTGTTAAAAACACTATTTATGGTGGTGTTGAAGAACACCAATTTGTGTCAGTAGTGAGTTTTCCTTGAGAAGTGACAAGATTACTGACTCGGGTGTAAACCAAAGATGTGATCAAATGGGGGACCCATGCCCCCAAGTAACGATGACTGACTTGATGTATGTTGTGAGGAAAAATGAGATTTGATTTCCCCCAAGTGTATGGCATTGAATCAATGTCAAGTCAGGAGGGTTCGCAAAGGAACCAGAGTGTCACGAAAGTGACCGAAAGATATGTATAGACTAAAGCATAGAATCGTCAATACTAAGTATCGATAGATAGAGTGTTTGAGAAAAAACTCCAACTGAAATGGATGTGAGAAATCTCAATGGAACAGCGATAGTAGACAAACACAGTGAGAACCACTGGTGACTAATGTGAGAGAGATTCTCAAGTGAAGAGATTGCAGCATAAGCTAGACATCAGTAGGCAGACGCAGTGAGAACCATTGGTGACTGATGTGAAGAAGATCATTTTAAAGATAATAGGAAAGTGCCCCCTAGATCAGGAGGGATGCCCTTAGAGTATGACCAGTTTCAATCCATGTGAGTTGGTTTCTTGATGGGTAACTTGAAAGCAAATGTAAGTTGGAAAGCAGGAAAGAAGCAATGCATAAAGCCAAGGAGTGCTGCGATAGATATAACGATATGGAACAAGAGGTGCCTATTTACCAGGTTTTCACCTTCTTGGCAGAAACTCTTTTTTTTGCTACCATGACGCTTGTTTGCCAGGTTTTCATCAATGGCACTTGTTTTTTTTTTTCTCTTTTTTTTTGTATTTTTCAATTTTTCAATTTTTTTTTGTATTTTTGGAATATATGATTTTTTTGGAGATACATCAAAGCGCCTTTCGCTAGGTTTTCACTAAGATGATCATGTTTTTCAAGACTTTTTCAGATTTTTAGAATTTTTTTAGGACTTTACTATATACATGAGCACACTAAAGATTGTCTCAGTTATAGAACCGCTTCAGATGAAGAGTGTTAATGGGCTCTTTGAGTTGTTCTCCTTCAGTAGTAGAAAGTTGATAGGTACCAGACCCAAACACTACAGTGACAACATACGGACTGAGCCAATTTGGTTCAAATTTCCCTTTCTGGATCTGATGTTGTTGATTCTTAGGGTTCTCGCTCAGAACAAGGTCACCTGCTTGGAAATCCCTTGGTCTGACCTTCTTTTTATAGATCTTGGACATCCTTTCTGGTATGCTCTAAGGTGATCGAACACCACTTGTCAATGTTCATCAAGTAGTTCCAGCTCTTGTAGCTGAGATATTCTATTATCTTCATCAGTAATGAGGCCTTTCAGGGAGACTCGCAAAGAAGGAATCTCAACCTCAATTGGTAACACAGCATCTGCTCCATAAACCAAAGCATAGGGTGTAGCCCATGTTGGTGTTCTTATACTTGTCCTGTATGCCCAAAGAGCTGGATTGATCTGGAGATGCCAATCTCATCTGGATTTATGTACTGTGCAATGCAGGATTTTAAGGATTGTCTTGTTGGATGCTTCTACCTATCCATTACACTAAGGATAATAGATGGAAGACCAATGTTGAGTAATTTTAAACTTAGAGCATAGCTCTGTCAAATCCTTGTTTTTTAATTGTCCGCCATTATTAGTGATTATTGCTGAGGGTACACCATGCCTGCAGATGATGTAGTTGAGAATGAACATAGCTACTAATTTTTCGTTGGCAATGGTGAGAGGGACTATCTCCACCCACTTGGTAAAATAGTCTGTAGCTGTGATTATGAACTTATGTCCATTTGAGGATGAGGGGTAAATCTGACCCACCAAGTCAAGGGCCCATTGTTGAAATGGCCAGAAAGTAATGAAGGGAATAGCTCCTTGGCTGGAGCATGAATCAGATTACCATGTAGTTGACATTGTTTGCAAGACTTAGAAAACTATGTAGCTTCTTTTTCCATATCTAGCCAATAGTAACCAGCTCTAGGAAGTTTACGGGCCAATGTCAGGCCGTTAGAGTGAGACCCACAGATGCCTTCATGCACCTCTACTAACACTCGTTTGGACTCATCGGGTTCTAAACACCTAAGGAGGGTACCATCTAGACCATGTCTATACAATTCATTAGCGATGATGACAAACCATGAAGCACTGCAGATTAAGTGGCGTTTCTCATTTCAGGTGTAAGTGTCTCAAGCAATCTGGTCATGAAGGTAAGAAAAGATATGATGGTAGTGAGATGAGTCATGTCCTATGATAGAATAGATCATCCAGGAATCAGGGGAATCATAGGCTAGGTAGCGTAACATCTCCACTAGGAATTCATGTCAAAAATCATTTTCTGACAGCAGTAGCATGGAGGCAAGAGTAGCCATGGCATCTGTTGCTTTATTATCGACCCTCGAAACTTGTTGAAATGTGATGTGAGTAAAATACTTTTTGAGGTCATCAACCAACTATTTATAAGGAACCAACTTGTCATCCCTTTTCTGATAGATATCATTTACTTGATTGATGACTAACTGTGAATCCCCAAGAAGATTGAGTTTGTCTACTCGCCATTCAAGGGCAATCTTCATACCATTGATTAAGGCTTTGTAATCGGCAATATTGTTTTTACAAGGAAACAAAATCTTATATGATTTTGGTAAAGAGTACATTTAAGGTGTAATGAATAGTATCCCAGCACCTGACCCCTATTGGGTAAATGAACCATAAAAAAAAATATTCCATCATCGATATGTGAGAAGTAATATGGACTCATCTGGAAATTCAATGTGCAATGGTTGATGATCTACTAGAGGTGCTTCTGCCAATTGATATGCTATTTCTTGTCCCTTAATGGCTTTCCTTTCAACATATTCAATATCAAGTTCACTGAGAAGCATGACCCATTTAGCTAGTCTACCTGTGAGGGTAGCTTTACTGAGAAAATATTTTGGAGGTTCAATTTTAGCAATTAGACATGTAGTATGAGCCAGCATATAGTGCCATAGTTTTTGTGAAACAAACACCACTGCAAGGAGAGCATTCTCTATAGAATAAAATTTCATTTCATATGAGACCAGAGTTCTACTAATGTACTAGATAGCCCTTTCTTTCTTGTTATGATCTTATTTAACTAATAGGATACCCAATGATGCATCTGTAGCAGAGATATATAGTATAAGTGGCTTCCCATGAATAGGAGAAATCAAGATTGGTGGGTTCAAAAGATACTATTTGATTTGTGTGAACCCTTCATCACATTATTTGTTCCATTGATAAGCCACACCCTTGTGTAAAGTCTTGGTAAATGGTTGTGACTTGTTTGCTAGTTGTGAGATAAAATGTTGGATAGACTGCAGTCGGCCTTGAAGTCCTCTCATTTGTCTGATATTTTTTGGTGGCCGCATTTCCATGATAGCTTGTACTTTTGCAGGATCCACTTCGATGCCTTTGGCAGAGATGATATAGCCAAGTAATTTTCCAAATGTTACACCAAATGCACATTTCTTAGGATTGAGCCTTAGACTGAACTGTTCCATACGATCTAGTATAGGACCTAGATCTGCAAGATGTTTCTTTCAATGCATGCTCTTAGCTAAAGTGTCATACACATAATCTTCCATTGTTTTATGCATCATATCATCAAATATGGTAGTAACAAATCTCTGATATGTAGCACCAGCATTTTTGAGTCCAAAGGGCATGACATTCCAGCACAAAGTGCCCCAAGCACATGAGAAAGCAGTTTTCTCTTGGTCCTCTTGCATAATTTTTATCTGGTTGTAGCCAGAGAAACCATCCATTAGTGAGTACATTTCATACCCTGCTATCATATCTATGATCATATCAATATTAGGGAATGGAAAATCATCCTTAGGACATGCCAAATTCAAGTCTCTGAAGTCTATGCAAACTCGTATAGATTTATCATGTTTTGATACTAGAACAATATTAGAGATCCATTCTGCATAATCAATTACTCTGATAAACACTGGCTAAAGAAGTTTCTCTAATTCAGCTTTGACAAGTAGAGCTACATGTGGATGCATTTTGTGAAGTTTCTGCTTGATGGGCTTAACACCTAGTGCAATGGATAAATGGTGCATGATTAGATTAGGGTCTAATCCTGGCATATCTGAATATTTCCATACAAATTTTATGTTTTTTATTCTGAAGAATGTAGTGAATTCCTCTCTTTCTTCTTCTGATAGTGATTGTGCCAAGTTAATGATCTGAGGTTCTACCTCTGTACCCAAGTTGATTGGTTGAGTTTGTTAAATAAGCACAGATGATCTCTCCTGGAAATGACTTGGGAGTGCATCAAGTATCTCATCCTCAGGCACCTCAGGGAGGTTTTCACCCTTGGATACATCTTTTATTTTCACTATTTTAGGCTCTGATATAGTCACAATGTGGTTTTCACCATTAGAGCGCCTATTTTTTCTTCTTTTGATTTTGTGACTAAGATACTTGATGTCAGCCTCAGTCATATTGACACTTTCTTCGCTAGTGGAGGATGTTACACATTTGATAGCGTTTAGGTAACAGGAAAGAGTGTAATCATTCTAGAATTTAAGGACTTCATTAGATGGGGAGGTACAGTTCCAGTCTATAAGCTCAGGATGGCGAAGTGAAAGAGGAGTGACAGGTTCAAGTGCGTTCACAATATAATCATCAAAGACATGGACAAGCATGTCGAGACCTTAAGTGATCTCATCCAGAGGTATAGTCAAATTCCTTTGATTCCTAACGACCATAGTAGATGACATGTTAACATCTAGGGAGTCATACTTGTGTGACCTTATACTAGACCCTTCACCTACTTTGAGAAGATTTTCATATGCATTAGTTGTATCTGTATCTCTGTCAGAGGTGGCATATGACAAGCTGTCAAACTCATATTCATGAGACTCTATTTCATCACAAGGTGTCATATCAAGAACATGAGTGAAATCAACCCTTTGTCCCCAGTTGGGATGAGTTCTACCTAGAACCTCTACTATGGTCAGATGAGCACCTTTTGACCTAGGTACCTCATTAGTGTTTGTAGCATCAGCTACCTCTTGTGTAATGAGAAATGACTGGAATTCTTGGTCAAACTTTTCTTGAAAGTGTGGTGGTATATATAAATCACCTTGATGACCTAGATTTGTAGTATATATTTATTTTCACTCCTCATAAGTTAATGGAGCAAGTGAAGTGGTATCATCAGAATCATTGTTAGTGTCTACTATACTAACATGCACGTTAAAGTCATCTGGCTCAGCAAAGAATGCCACCAAGTCTAGAGGAATAGGATAAGACTATCCTCATTAGAAATTTCTTTAGATTCTATAGTTTTAGGTGTTTCTTCAGGTGTTGGTTGTTTATCTTTTTGAGGTACAAACTTGTTTATTCTCAATTGAAATGTGAGTTTCTAGAAGCCTATACCTGTAGAGTCATGAGTTCTGTGATCAATGGCTTCAAGTGGAGCAATCAAGCCCTTATGATTCACACCTATGGGACCATTTCATTTGTAGCCAAAATGTTGCATAATAGATAGACCTTTTCCATATTGCTCAGGTTTTATGTCATAAGGAGGAGTAGTTTGTTCAAAATTGTCTTCTCCTTTATAGATCCAAGATTTGATAGCTCTATTTTCAGCTTCTTCTTCTAATGGTACTATGGCTTGTACAAAGGTACCACCATACTTTGTTGGAGGAGGAATTGTAGAAGGTTTAGTGCTCTCAGAAGGTCTCCCAAAAGAACGTGGAGACAAAGGCAAAGATGTAATAGATAGCATAGGTTCAATCTGATATCCTCCCATGTTAGTTTCTTTGAGTGTCAAACTCTTTTCCATTTCTTTTAATTTATTCTCAAGGAGTTCAATAGACTCTCTGTTGGTAGGCACAAAGATGTTAGCAGATTTTGTGAGGGCATTGCAATCATAGCGTGTATTAGCAGGTATAGTCACTTCAGATTCTTGAAATGGGAACTTAATGCACTAATGGTATGTGAAAGGGACAGCCTACATTTCATGGATCCATTTTCTTTCTAACAAAATATTGTATGCCAAAGGAATATCAAGCACTTGACAGATAACATCTCGTTCAACAGGACCAACTCTTATTGGCAACACAAATAGCCCCTTGGATTTACATTCTTCCTCATCATAGGATTTAATAGTAATCTTTTTGCTAGCATCAATGCAATCTTCGTCATAGCCTAACTTAGTAAGGAAGCTAGCAGAGAAAATGTTGAGGCCAGCGCCATTATCTATGAGAACACGGTGAACACACTTTGGACCTATCATGACTTCAATGTGTAGAGGGTTATTATGTGGGTGACTCAAAGAATGGTCGTCTTCCTCAGAGAAAGACAAGTAATGTGAGGAGTTCAAGTGACCTACCATGGATTCAAACCAGTCAAGATAAGGATCTTTTGGGACATTTTCCTTAGTGAGGGCCTTGTCCAAGATTTCCCTGTGAATAGGGGAGATTTTTAGGACCTCAAAAATAGTTATCTGAGCATTAGTACGTTGCAATTGATCAAGAATGCTGTAATTGGTAGCATTAGATGAGGAGCCTACTTTTGGATTCTTATTAGCAGAGTCAACCTTATATTTGTCTAAAGGTTGAGTTTATGTAGATATAGAACGCTCAAGGCCTTTGAGGATGATATTAGCGTGAGATTGAGTGACAAAGTTAGCACTCACTTGAGACTGTCCTTGTTCAGAAGATTGAGGTGTAGCCCCTCAAAAAATGAAAGGTGTTTTGGACTTGGGAGCATCTTCCCTTCCCTTGAGAATGATAACATTACAATATTAAGTATCAATAGGCTCAACCATATTAATGACATTATCATTATTGGTGTATGTATAGTTGACCTTAGCATCAGTATTTTTGCCTTTAGATGATTCACCTTTTCCATGAGGAGGAAATGGATCTTTGAAAGCTTGGTGATCAGAGTTTTTGTTGTGACCTTCCACAACAATAACCTCACTATCGATGAGATCCTAGATTTTATACCACAATTTAAGACAAGTAGCCATTTTATGACCTTTGTTTTGGTGAAAATCACAATAAGCGGATTCATTCCACCAAGAGGGTCTTCATTGCAGATCATAAGGTCATGAATTATCTAGTGAAGTGAATAAATGGTTGTCCAAAAGAGTCTTGTAAACCACCTCAAGAGGTTCTCCTAAAGGAATGAACTCACACTTGGACATAGGAGCGCAAGGTTTAGGTCCAGAAAATCATGAAGTACTGAGTTTGGAATCTGCCGCAACCTGTTCAGTGGCTTTGGCCGCTTGCATCGTAGTAGTGAGATTAAAGGTATCCTTGGAAGGCTTAGGAGTCCCATTGTATACAATTCCATCATTCACAACATTTTGGTTCTTTTTGGGAAATTTGGGTTTATCTTTGCTTGAGGAGGACCTTGTAGCTATACTTGATACCCAAAGTTGGGGAGAAGATTATCAAGAAAGATATCCAACTTTTTAGATTCAAGTATCTTGCAAGAATATCATGTATAAATTTGTCTCCATCTTGGGATAAATTCCAAGAAGGATTCCCCATGATTTTGTTTCAAATTTTAAAGATCTCGGATATGAACCGGATGTTGGATGTTGTGAGAATAGTGTTGTAGAAATAAATTGGCAATTTCATCAAAAGTTTTGATGCCAATTGGTAATATAGAGAACCATTCCATAGCTGACCCTCCAAAACTACATGGTAAAAGATGCATGAGATAGGTTGTGTCATGTATGAATTCCATGGAGAGAGCACCAAATTCTCTCAAATGGTCTTGGGGGTCAGAAGTACACAAGTATTTATCGTATTTAGGAAGTTCAACTCCTTTGGGAAAAGGAGGCATGTAAAGGTCTTTGTCAAACATGAAAGGATAGATGCTTTCTAGGGTGAATTGTGTAATAGGTTCTGTCTTTCTCTTTCAAGAGTTGAGAGATTTTCTCTTGCATAGTTTGCATTTCTTTTCGCAAGTGAGAATTTTTCAGTTTCTTCCTCTTTCTCAACAAGTGTTTCTAAATCATAATTGGAGGGTAACTTAGCCCCTTGATTGGCTAGTTCAAGAATGTATTTCTCTTTTTCCTCAGCTAGGAGAACTCCCATCATTCTATAGAAATCTTTTTTAGCACAAGCTTGTGCAATCTCTTCTTGAGTTATTTCTACTTCTACATCATTAGGGGGTCTTGAGAATGGGACTTACACCAAGTTTTAAAGAGGGTAGTTCTTCTAACCTCACCTAATTGGTTATGATCTGTCATCTTGCCAAAATGCAAGGATTCAAGGTGTAAAGAATTGGTGTGAAAATATTGAGTGTTCTCTGAATTTGGGTCTTCTCGGAACAAAGGATTTTGAACCTGACTAAAATCCACTAGAAATGACCGTTTGATGAAAGTTCGACGTACCGAGGAAGGAGATCAAGATGATTCCTCACTAGATGTAACCACTAATGGTATGGAAAGCACAAATTTGTCTTGATTGATTAAAGGAAATGTTTTGCCACTTCGAGTTGTGACAGTCATAGACAAAGTTTGAACAAGGGATGTGAACTAGGACCAAACTTGAAACTGTCTCAAAGTAATTGCACAGAATGTGCCAAAAGGTGAAGTATCCTTGGTGCAAATCATCAGAGGTGAGGCTAGAACAGCCAAGAGATGACTATTGTGACACAAGGCATGACAACACGGATGAAAGACACCAAAAATATATGAGACGAGACCAGTTTAAGAAAGAATCACATAATTCTCAACCCAAGAAACCAAGTTTTAGACTGTGTGAAGATGAAGGGTAGAAAAAAATAGACCCATATCAGAGAGAAGATTTGACAGAAGTACACCTAAATGATAGATTTTAGCTTGCTATTTTGGAAAAAAGACTCCAGATTCGCATGAAGAAATGCTCTTTTGCACAAAGATTCTCACCGACGCGCGTGAAACTTTGTAGTATCGTGCGAAGAATGACACCAGACTGGCAAAAGAAAAAGTGACTAAATAACAGTATTGTTTCCAAATGTCACATGATAGATTATATCATATCATGTGAAGATTCTCAGAGAATGAAGCGAAGATTGGAAAATGTCGCGTGAAACTATGCAAATTTTGACAAATGAACGTTTACAGAATCAGATAGTTGAGACCAATTTGTGTTTCCCGAGATAAAAATGTACTATTTTCTGACAGATAGTTTGAGTGACAGATTGTTTTGGACATGTTCAAGATTGATAGTTTGTGTGTTTTGATGATAGTTTTGATTGTTCAAATGATACACCCACACAAAACACATTAAACAAAATATTTGTAGTACCACAACAAGAACATCACAATCCTAGGATAGCCAGGATAGTATCTGTTGAATCCCCACTTGAACCAAAGTTAAGCTACACTTACTCTTAGTGGACAACTTAGAATCTTGGAGGCACAGGCTCCTCCTTACATATGCACTCACTTCTCAGGCACACCAAGCTTTAAAACCCAAAGGAATTGCTTCCCAAAGGGTTGTTATCTCTACTAAAAGCCATAAAAATGTGGGGCATCTTAGTCAGTCTCTGACCTTCTGCACCAATAGATAGAGGTTTTTTCAAAATGAGAACAATAGTTTGTAGTAAGGACATCCATTCAGGTGGTTGTGATCAAGTCATTTTCCCAATAAAGGGGGCTCTCCCAATCTGTTCAAAGCAAGGCTTTCACCTTAACGATGTCCGGACTTTAATGAACCACTAGGGTATTGGAGGAGATTTTGGTTACCATAATGAATTGACACTTGTATATTGTGACATTAATCACAATAGCATTTTTTGTATACCAATTTGGAAGGGCTTGGCTTTAGCCTGTTACCGGTTGGGCATCCACTCTCACCAGCTTTGCTAAAGCTCTTGGGAGGTAGCCACTCTAGAAGAATCACATGAATTTCTCTTACACCCAAGATCCATAAAGGCAAGGGGAGAGGATACATTCATGTAGTTCTTAGGATTACAATCTAAAAAACACTTCAATACAATGATTCATTTTAAGCACCAACCGAAGTGTGTTTTAACTACTAAAAATAGACATAAGAATTTGTGAAAATATGTAAGGTCTTCGAAAAACGTCCTTCAATAAACCCATTAGTATTTTGTAATTCCTTTCTTCATATCAACATCCTGCAACAAATGTGTTAGAAGTTTATGATGGCTCTTGTTTATCTCAGCGTCCGGCAAACCACTATTAAGTTGTTTCAAAAGATAAAATCAGGGAAACACAGATGTCAGAAAATAGTAGGTGGTTAGAAAAATGAGGCAATAAAATATCAAAATGAAAGCTCTGGTATGTAATTTCATGCTATGATTTATACTAGATCACGCGAAGAAGTACAGAGAGCCAGGCGAACAACTAGAAAGTTCGCGCGAGACACTCAGAAAGTTCATGCAAAATTAGAACAGAGATGTACAAAAGTATGGACAGAATGCAAAAAAATAAAAAATAAAAAGCGAAATGAAATGAGGCCAGAACAGAATGTACCTGCCCCACAGTGGGCGCCAAAAATGTATGTGGTAAATTTGGCCTTGTTAACTCACCATACACTTCAACATAGTCCTTCTTCATCAGATACACATAAGACTAAATATGAGATTATTCATCCTGTCTGCCTGCATGATTTGACCTGTTGCCTTCTATCCAGACAGGGTTTTTGAAATAGCTCTCAGAATGAGAGTCTCACAACCATAGACCAATCTAGGAATGAAGGATTTTTCTCCATGAATGCAATGCAAAGCAAGATTATTCTAAGAATTGAAAGATGTAAGATTAATCTAAGACATGATTTCAATGCAATTATTCTAGAAATTGAAACTATTCTATTGCAAAATGAAATTATTCTATTTGAGATTATCAAAAAATGTGGCAATAATTCAATATTCTAACAATGCATGAAAATGAGTGGGGGGTTTGAATGAGAGAATGAGAGTTCTTTTATAGACTCAGAGATGATCAGAATAGAAACTTTCCTCTTTGAAACAAAAATAGATAGAAAAGCTAGTTTAAATTAGAAATCTTTATTTAAAAGAAAACAATAAATTGTTTTCCCTTTGCTTTAACTGTTTTCTTTCTTTGATTTAATTTTGTTTTATTTGATTTTAATTGTTTTCTTTCTCTTTAAAGCACAACTAATTCAAAGATTCTATTTATGAACAGAAGAAATATTTTTGAGAGAATATCCAATTAATTAAATAAATATGACCTCATAAATAGGTTTTTCTCAATTATCTGAATAATCAAATTCAATTATTGAAATGAGGATATTTATTTAATAATTAAATATTATTTAATCCCTTTTTCATGTGTCTTAGCTGAAGAAGGTGAATTTAATTTAATTAAAGTGCTAGGACTTTATAATTAAATTAATTCAATCATAAGGTTTGTTTAGCCAATTCATATTTAGGAATTAAATATGATGTATGATTAATGCAGATTTAGGTTTTTCTGCATTTGACACTCAGGTCGAGTAGAGTCAGTGAAAACTCAGAATTGCCTAGTACAATAGGACTTTGATGATCTAGAAAAATGACAAATGCAACAAAATTGGTTAGGGTTGCAAGATGCCAATTTTGGGGTGTTACAGTATATAGAAATGATTTCAATGTTTCAATCTTCTTGTCTTTCTTGTTCTTGATGTAGATTCTTTCTTGATCCACAAATCTTGCCATGCGTTTCTTTAATCTTTAAAGCTTTTCTTTAGTTTTATCCTGTATATTTATCCTTGACATCTGTGAATAAAACTAACTTTAAATATTTAGTTCAACTGGTCGATAAAAACAAATCAATCAATCAATTAACTCCATATATAACTCCTTCCAGCTAAGTGCTTTGTCATTTTCTTAACTCCAGTTCTGATCGGTGATCAACTTTTAGTTTTCTCGGTCATTCACTCCAGTCGTCCTCGGGCATCAATATTGTCCATCAGTGTTATCTTTCTGTCGGTCAAAACTATGAAATTCTCAGGGTTCACTTTAGTTATGCTCAGTATTGCGGTGCTCAGTATACACTGTGACTGCTCAGGGTTCTCTGTCTGTCAGTGTGCACTGTCCGTCGATGTTTACTTTCACTCGGTGTACACTGGATTTTTATGTTTACTAATAAAATAAAATTTATTTATTTGATTTCTTGAAGTTTATGACAATATGTACATGACCAATCAGAATATATCAAGTTGAAATCAATGACAATATAATACATTAAGTGATTTAATGTCTTGTATTTACTTTCTGCAGCTTGGTGATCATCAACTTAATCATCTTCAAACATTCAATCAGTTATAGTTCATCAATCTTTTGCATTCTCCATGGGGAATCTTTGCAACACCTGTTCAACATAATCAACCTGAGATAGAGTCATTTTTTTGTTTTTCCTATCTTGCCAATTTTTCATACCAAGGATTTGTTTTTCTGCCCCCAAATCCTTCATAGCAAATGATTTTGCTAATTGTTGTTTTAAATCTCTTATGTGATTCATGTTAAACCCATCTACAAGTATGTCATCAACATATAAACATAAAATAATGTAGCTGTCATTATCCAACCTCTTAAAATAAACACAATTATCATAATTACACCTACTCAAGTCGTGCTTAGCCATAAAACTATCAAATTTTAAATATTATTGTAGGGGTGCTCGTTTCAAGTCATATAAACTCTTCTTTTATCTTCACGCTAACTTCTCCTTACCTGTGACCTCAAATCCTTGGTGTTATTCCATTCATATCTCCTTCTCCAAATCACCATGGAGAAAGGTAATTTTCACATTGATTTGTTTCAAATGCAAATCTTCAGCAACCACAATACTTTAAAAAGTATGAATAAAAGTCATTTTTACAACTCAAGAAAAGATCTCATTAAAATAAATTCCCTTTTTCTATGAAAATCCCTTTACAACTAGCCTAACTTTAAATCTTTTCTTACTTCCATCCTCCTCTTTGCAACCTATAAACTCATTTTTTATGTAAAGCCTTTTTACCTGCAGGCAACTTGCATAATTCCCAAGTCTAATTTTTCAACAAGGAGTTCATTTCTTCTATCATTCCTTCCACCCACTGAACCTTGGTTTCCAACTACATAGCTTCATCATATCATTCTGGTTTACCAGCATAAGTCAGTAAAATAGAATACAAAGAGGGAGACAACCTCTCAGGAGGACTACTTATCCTTCGAGATTGTCTAACTTTCACTGGAGTTTGTGGTATTTGTTTATGTTTTTGTTGTAGATCAGGAAGAACCACTAGAACATCATCTTTAGGAGTACCATCCAGCACTACATAATCATTTTTTTCTTCTCATGTTGCCACAACTGATCTTTCTACAACACTTTCTCATTGAATATGACTTCCCTACTTCTTACAATTTTATGATTCTCAAAATCCTAAAGTCTATAGCCTAATTCATCAATGTCATATCCAACAAATACACATTTCTTTGATTTAGCTTCCATCTTGGTTTTATTTTTAGAATCTATATGTGCAGATTCTTCACAACCGAAGGTTTTGAGGAAAAATAATGCAACTTCTTACATGTCTATGCTTCCTCTAGAATACCACAACCCAAAAGATTAGAGGGACCTCAATTTAAGTAAATAAATAGCAGTGTTTACAACCTCTACCCACATATTTAAATTTCATCCTAGCATGCAACCTCATAGTCCTTGCACACTCCATTATTGTCCTATTCATGCATTCAGCCACTCCATTTTCTTGTTGAGTCCTTGGAACTATTTTCTTCCTACAAATATTATTAGAGGAACAATAATATTCATATTCTCTACTACAATACTCACCACCATTATCAGATCTAAGACATTTTAGTCTTTTACCACTCTCATCCTAAACCAAGATTCTCCATTTTTTCAAAGTTTCAAATACATCAGATTTCTCTCTGAGGAAATAAATCAATACTTTCCTAGTTTCATTATTAATGAATGTAAGATAATACAAAGAGCTACAAAGGGAAGATAGTTGAGGTGGTCCTCATAC
Source organism: Thuja plicata (assembly GCA_018584345.1). Taxonomy (NCBI): domain Eukaryota; kingdom Viridiplantae; phylum Streptophyta; class Pinopsida; order Cupressales; family Cupressaceae; genus Thuja; species Thuja plicata. The sequence goes on from MU223390.1 coordinate 941,267, forward strand.
ATCTATATGAACAAGCTCTAATTTCTCATCTTTCTTTTCTTTTCCAACCTTCAAAAAACTAACTCTCTTTTGTTTTCCATACACACAAATTTTACAGAAATCCATATTGATAGATTTTAGACCTAGTTAGGCTTTCTTTGAATGAAGTAATTTCATACATTTTTCACTCATACACCCAAGTCTATTGTTCCCTACTACTGTTTCAGAATTCACAAAAAATATTTCATGTTATACATGCTCAACTGCAGCAACTATTCCTGAACGTTGACTTTTCTCTGTAACAATTAAAGTAGAAGGAACAATATGACATGTACAAAGATATAAGGTGCCTACTTTCACACCCTTTTCTACTACTAAGGAACCTTTTGAAACCTTCCAAGATTTTTCATTAAAAGTATTTGTGTAACCTTCATCACCTAGCTACCCTACTGAAATTAAATTCCTACTCAGCCTTGGAACATTTCTTACCACTTGTAGTAGATAATAATTCACATTCTACAACTTAATCTTAATTCTTCCCTTCCCAACAATCTGATAGGGTTAATTATCTCCCAAATAAACCATCCCAAATTTCCCTAGGACATAATCAAGAAAATAACATCTATGGGGCATAGAATGAAATGAGGCCCCTGAATCTAGAACCCATGAATCATCAGAATTTTCAAGGGAAAGAAGAAAAACATCCACTTCATATTTATTACTTATCACATTTGCCTCCTTATTTCCTTCTTGTTTCTCTCCTTTATTATTCTGAGACCAACAATCTTTCTTCCTATGACCTAGTTTCCCACAGTACCAACAATCATTCGGTCCTTTGGATTAAGATCTCTTTCCCTTTGATTTCCTCATGATTTCCCATGAATTTCATAAATGTTTCCTCTCTCCTTTGATCTTCCTCTACTTTTTTCATTCAAAATAATACATGATGTGGATCCACCTAAGCTTTTCCTATGAATTTCCTCACTTAAAATAACACCAACAACATCATCAAATTTTAGGGTATTTGAACCAGAAACAATGTTACTAACAACCATTAGCAAGTCATACTAGCTTTCAGGTAAAGAACATAGAATCAAAAGACCCTAATTTCTTCATAAAAATATGCATTAACAGAAGATAATTGAGTGGTAACTATATTAAATTCATTTAAGAGATCAACAATTGACCCACCTTCTACCATTTTCATATTAAATAAATGCTTCATAAGATATACCTTATTCAAAGAAGAAGGATTTTCATATAACTTCTCTAGTGTTTCCATTAACTCTTCAGTTTTCTTCACTTTTGTAATATTAAATGTGGTACCAATTGTGTTAGGCATAAATGAAGACTCCCAAGTGCCTTTCTATCCAAAATATCTCAATCCTCCTGAGACATAGTTATGACTTTTTTGATTATTTCTCTCAATGGCCACCATAAATCCTTCTAATAGAGATAGTCCCTCATCTACATTTTCCATAACTGAAAGATCTTCCCATTAAACTTCTCAACCTTAACCTTGCTCTCATCTTTCATTAATCCTACTCAACCATGAGACTCTCACTCAATCATGAGACCTTCCTGCGGAGGATATCTGAATAAAACCCATTCTGATACCGCTTGTTAGGATTTGTATACATAAATATAAAAATTACATGCAAATACAACCAATAATGCAAAGGAATAAAGAATACAAATGTAGAAAAAGAAGACACAGATTTAATGTGGTTCCCCCAATCTTGGGCTATGTCTATCAAATAGAGATTCCAATATTATTATCAAGTAATTTCAATCGCTTACAACTAGCGATCCCTTGCAGTTCAATACCGTTACAAATGCTACAATATTTCTTGACTCTAATAAGCCATAAGCCTAACACTATTTTTCTTATAGAAAAACCCTAACCCTAAAACTTATGTAGCTGGTCAACCTAGGGAAATGCTTGACGAGTCAACCTGAGAAAATGGTCGATGGGTCAACCCAAAAAAATGCTTGACGAGTTAACAAAGAAAAAAAAATCGTCTTGTTGCCCCAAACCCCATGAATTGCAGAAAATTGTAAAGTACAGTACTTGCCTGATCATTCCCCACAAACCATCAATATTAAATATAGAGATATGTATAAAAATAAAAATTAGAATTAGAGAAATTATAAAATTCTACCAATGGGTGTCTATCCTTTAGAGTTAATTCCACATTCTATCAGACTTGAAACCATGAGAAACTAATTCATTCACAAGAAGAAATTACTTATAGGAATAAAGTAGTGACTGAGATAAAGGGATAGATTTTCCTCTAGGTGGTTAAGATTGCCTTTACAAGAACAACATGCCCACATGAACACTTTGGAAGTACCAGAACATCTAACAACTTACATTCTAGGATTGTTTTAGATTCTTCTATTCAAGTTCACGAGATAAAACATGCAAATGAAGAGAAAGGAGAGAAGAACATAGTTCTTTTTTACCATCATTTGGAGGGAGTGTGAGATAGCGAGAGAAATATGGATATAGAAATAGAGAGGGATAGAGATCCATGGACAATCATTTGGAGAGTGTGTGAGTCAATGAGAGACATATAGATATAGAAATAGAGAGGGATAGAGATCCATAAATATATAGGAATATTATCATTTGATATATATATATTTTTCTATTGGGATAATCATTGCACCCCTCAAAGGTGCAAGTGCTAGTTTGTAAAATTGTTAAGGTATATAATCATGGTGTTTGACACGTTTCATATTTTTTAGTTCAAGGGTGGTCAAATATTTTTTTTAGTGGAAATAAATAGTACATTAATAGAATTAATTGAAGATTCAAATTTTATACACTGGAAATCAAATTATGGTTGATCTTTATTAAAAATAATCTATGTGATATAGTTAGTAGAGCATCAATAATACCAACTGATATTGATGAATGCATAAAATGGATTGTGAAAAATCAAAGAGAAATAAAATTGATTTCTTTAGGAATATCAGATGCATACCTTCACCGTATCAACTTAGAAAATACTTCAAAAGAAGTGTTAGATGGCTTAAATTATTGGTTTGGATCAAAATAAATGAGTGTAAAGATGGGTTTAAAGAAAAAAAAATTGCGGGTAAAAATGATGGTTGAAGATAATATTTTTCAATACATAAGTAAGTTTCATTCCCTATTGAATCAACTAGTTAAGATAAATAGTAACATAGATGAAGATGATTAAAAGGTTTTTTTGTTCAATAGTATGCCTCCTATTTATGGCATCACTTTTTTAAAAAATTAAACAAAGTAGATGCCACCCTAGAAGAAATTATGTCTACTTTTCTTTATGAAAGAGCTAAGTAAACTAACTCAGCTATAGAGGAAACTATAATGTATGGAAAAAAATAGGCCTAACCATTAATCTAGATCTAGCCTTTCTACATGAAATGAATTTTATTTCTTCAACAATATAATTTTGTGCTACTATTGTGAAAAGAAGGAACACATTATTATGAATTACACTCATCATACCAATGGTTTCCTTCATGACAAGCTTTATACAAATAAGGCATTAGCTGCATCTAATGATGAAGAATGTATTTTTGAGGTGTCTACTAGAACAACCATCTACATAAAAAATAGTAAGGAATATATATTTTAAATCAAATCAAAAGTTATATTTGTGATTGAATTTTTTTTCCCCAATCAAAAATTTTAGTTGCTTGTTATTAGATGTGTTCGTCCACATTGGATGTGTTTGTTCACATTCACAAGATGATGTAAATTATTGGATGTTATTATCCTAAATCATAATAGTTGGTGATTATCATTGGAACTATGTGACACCAATCATGATTATTTTGAGTAGATGTGTGTCTTCTTTTTCATAGCCCTAATCCTAGATAGATTTGTTTGTTCCTATCCAAATTTTATGTAAGATATTGGATAGATGTGCTTTCCCTGCCTTAATTTTTTTAAGACCTTTGATATATGTCTTAGTCCATATCCTTGGTTCCATGGTTAGATGTGTTTGTCTCTATCCTTGGATTAAATCATAGTAGGTAGAGTGAGACTGGTTTGACTATTGTTTGTTTGGGGTAGATGTGTATTTTCCTACTCATTCCTATGATAAACTACTAATCATGGTCATCAAGTATTATTAGTATAATATTCCCATTTTGAGAATCATGCAATATGGTGGGTATTAGAAATATTGCATCGTAGAATGCATATAATAATTATGCAAAAAATTCTTAGGTTTTCTATAGTTCAGTAGGGACGTTAATATATTAGTGATGTAAAGGTGTCGATTTGTTAAAAAACTCAATATATTTGGGAAATTTTATTTGGGAGTTTCCTATAAAGTAGGAGAATAAACTCCTATATAAGTGTGATGTATTTGATTCAAAATTATGATGCACATATTATTTTTTGTTGTCCTATAAAACTTCATTTGTCTTTTATCAAGTATTTTTAATAACTAATACTATTTTTTATATATAATATATTGATATCAATGTATGCAAATCTATGAGATGCTACTACGTGACTTATTATGAAAACTTGCAAAACTTTAGTTGTCACTATGCACACTAAGGTAACCACAAGATATAACATTATAATACTATAATCGTATTGCTACATCTTAATATATTGCCTTCATAAAAATCACTTTAATGATGTATCAAAGTGAAATCATACACCACTTGTAATCATTCATTCAACTCATGTCCCAAGGCTCATATAAAGGTAGGGTTACATTTCTTTATCAATTTAATTTAACTTGGATAAATATGATGAAAACCACCCAGTTATGAAAAGAATTGAGCTTATAATGCTAAAATCCCATTGGTACATATTAACCTATTGCACTCATACTAATCATAGTAATGGGGTATCAAAATAACAACATACACTAGCTGCAATCCTTCATTCAACTCATATCACAAGGTTCATATTAAGGTAGTGTTACATTTTTCATCTTTACAGCTTCCAATATCTATTAGCGATGAAAACCACCAAAGAATAGACAAAATTGTAATTGTTAATCATGAAACTGGGTGCTACAAGTCACATGTATTTCTAAAGAGCATCTAACATGAGAAAGTAAATCTAGGTGCTTACTATCACAACCCTTATCACTTCCTTGTGCACTATATTCTTATTAATCCTAACAAGACTCTCCATATGATTCTCGAGACATATAATCCATTGTATTCTTATTTTGCACTCGAGGAAATTTGAGGAGGTCTCTAAATTTTCAACCCTATCACTCAGTTCCTCTAGCTCTAAGGTCTTCGCATGTTGATCCTAAGACTCAGTGGTATCTCCTTGAGCAAAATGTTGATTTTCATAATTTTCCTTCTAGTCCTTGAGAATATTCAAACCTTCTTGTGCCTTAGTGAATTAGTTTTTAGTTTATGGGGAGGGTTGAAGAAATCACTCATTAGGGAATTTTTTCGAGGCTCCTCATGAGCATATTTTCTGCTCTCTATTGTTTCTCCATTAAAAGTGGAATCTTCTAGGTGTTCACCACTATCATCTTCAGCTATAAATTTATCTATATTCAATGGAATCTTGGCTATAACTATAATTTTTTCTATCCTTGTTGACCTTTCTTTTCCCTTGGAGATGGTTCTATCCTCCTTTACAAACTCATTTCCAGATTATATGTCAATGGTAGGGGAGGGGGAAGCATTTGGGTTATTCTTAGTTGACTTCATCAAAACATTACTCTTACCACTAAGATTCTTGAGGCCAAGGCTACCAATGGTGTTAGTGAATTTTTAACCTTCAGTAGGTTTCATTTTTGGGTAATTGTCCACCACTATCATGGTTGTTTCACTCCCTAGCATAAGTTTTTGTCTCTTTGGAGGGTAAGTGGGATCATTGTACAAGTAAATTGATTGCGAGTGTCACATCCCTGTCAATGTTACCCTTGTTGAACAATGGGGGTGTTGAAAATAAATTATACAATAAGAAAATATGAGATGGATAGGATAATATCATCTTTTTCTTCCTTCTGTACAATCCGAAGGAAGATGACCCAATAGGCTTAAGTAGGACTCAAGCAAGATCTGAGTACAGTGATACTTCACTTGTATGATTGGGAATGAATAAATGTAAAAAAGTGATCTAATGAAGCAAGATGAATGATTAAAGAAAGCTAAATTAGGTAGTTTCAAGAAAGTACAAACTAATAGAATCAGGTAGGAACCTATAGTAATGAAAAAGGGAAAGTCGACAATTGTACTGACATATAAACCAAATTTTAAGGTGATCTAATAGAAATAATAAGCCTTGGGAATTTTTTTCATACATTTTTTACCTGATTTTAGTTGCAGACTCTAGTAGAACCTGTGTATGTCAGATCTTATCTTGACAATCGCGCTACCTACACTTGCACAAAGAAAAATAAGGAAGATGATTGAATAGAGGAGATTTCCTTTATCAAACCCTTGTCTAGAATCAACCTTCAATTAAAATGAAAGAAATGAAATCTTTTTTCCATATAATAGAGGCTAGATATGAAAAATAGAATATATCATACATTTATAAGGCAAAGGATTCTTTGAACGTGATCAAATATGTTGATGCAATAGCTTTGACTTAACACAAAAACCCAAAATACAAATTAGGAAAGACAAAACCTCGTGAAATGGATGTTTATAGTTTGCCACAATAATTTATTGAGAAGATGAAAGATGATGAAGATGTTGGTGTATCGCCTTCCTTGATAGATAATAAACTAAATGGGCACTTAATAAATGTAGACCCATCCTTTGAGCATCTTCTCCGGCTCCATTTCCCAAGAGGAAGATGCATTGGTAGTATTTCATTTGGCTTTCTCCTCCTTTGTGCTCATACAATATTTCTTCTTATTATTCCTCTCTATCAGTTTACTCACTATCATAGCCCCTATTACTATGTTGTGCACTATATTCTTATTAATCCTAGCAAGACTCTCCATACCACACTTGAGACATGTAATCCAGTGTCTTCTTCTTTCACCATAGAGGAAATTTGAGGAGGTCTCTAAATTTTCAAACCTATCACTCAATTCCTCTAACTCTATAGTCTTCACATGCCAATCCTAAGACTTAGTGGTATCTCATTGAGTAATATGTTTATTTTCATATTTTTTCTTCTAGTCTTTGAGAATATTGAAACCTTCTTGTGCCTTAGTGAATTAGTTTTTAGTTTATAGGGAGGGTACAAGAAATAAACCATCAGGAAAAAAAATTTGGGGCTCCTCGTGAGCTTATTTACTTCTCTCTATTGCTTCTCCATTATAAGTGGAATCTTCTAGGTGTTCACCACTATCATCTTCAGCTAGAATTTTGTCTATATTCAATGCAATCTTGGTGATAACTATAATTTTTTCTAGCCTTTTTTACCTTTCTTTTCCCTTGGAGATGGTTCTATCCTCCTTTACAAACTCATTTTTAGATTATATGTCAATAGGAGGCGAGGGGGAAGCATTTGGGCTATTCTTAGTTGACTTCATCAAAATATTAGTCTTATCACTAATATTCTTGAGGCCAAGGATACCATGGGTGTTAGTGAAATTTTAACCTTCATTAGGTTTCATTTTTGGGTAAATGTCCACCACTATCTCAGTTGTTTCACTCCCTAGCAAATTTTTTTGTCTCTTTAGAGAGTAAGGGGGATCATTGTATAATTAAATGGATTGTAAGTGTCACGTCCCTATCAATGTTACCCATGTTGAACAATGATGTTTTTGAAAATAAATTATGCAATACAAAAAGAGGAGATGGATAGGATAATATCCCGTGTCTTTTCCTTTTGCACAATCCAAACGAAGATGACCTAATAGGCTTAAGTAGGACTCAAGCAATATATGATTACAATGATCCTTCACTGTTATGATTAGGAATTAATAAATGTGTAAAAGTGATTTATTGATGCAAGATGAACAATTAAAGAAAGATAAATTTACTTTTAAGAAAGTACAAACCAGTAGAATCAGGTAGAAACTTGTAGTAACCAGAAAGGGAAATGTAAGAATTGTACTAACCTATAAACCAAATTTTAAGGTGATCTAATGGAAATAATAAGCCTAGGGCATTTTGTTCCTAGGTTTTTTACCTGATTTCAATTTTTGACTCTCTAGAAGAACCTATATATGTTGGATCTTATCTCAACAATCACGCTACCTACACCTGCACACAGAAAAGTAAGATGGTTGAATAGGGGGGCTTTCCTTAGTCAAACTCTTGTCTAGAATCAACCTTGAATTAAACTAAAAGAAATGAAACCTTGTTGTCATATAACAAAGGCTAGATCTGAAAAATAGAATGTATCATACCTTGATAATGCAAAGGATTCTTTGAACATGATCAAATATGTTGATGCATTAGCTTTAACTTAACACAAAAATCCAAAATAAAATTAGGAAAGATAAAATCTCATGAAATAAATGTTTGTAGTTTGTCACAATAATTGATTGATAAGAAGAAAGAAAATGAAGATGTTGGTGTATCACCTTCCTTGAGAGATAACTCCTTTACATGGCCTTCAATGACGGAAATAATCTTGATCCATAGAGAAGAACACCTTGAATGCTTGAGAGGAAGTCTAGATCTTGGATGCTTGAATACTTGTCATGATTGCTTGAACACAAATCCTTGACAAGAAGTATAGATGCTTAATAAATTTGATCATGGTTACCAAAATGAGGAGAGATAGGGTCTTTATATACCTCTCACAAAATCATGTTGGTTAAAATACAAGGAGGCCAATTATAGACGTGGATATCACACCAAATGACCGAGACGAGACCCCAAATAAAATTTGGGCCAGATTCTCAAACAAAAAATTCCCTAGGTATTATGTTTCTAGGAGCACAATGCCCTAAGAATTTTGTTCTATCCAATTTGAGCTTAGATCAGGACCACATGTCCCAGACAATTAGGGAATGACAGACACAAACCTGTGTCACACTTTTACAAAGGAAGAGCACCATGACATGCAAAACTATTAAAATTTAATGACATAAAAGTGGCATTTGTGTTTAGAATTTGAAAATTATGTAAACTAATGAAATGTGTAAAATTGGATTTAGTTTATGTCTATAATTTTTTACATTTTTTTTGAATAAGCATTAACCTAGTTTTTTAATTTTTGAAGTCCATTTTTTAATTGCTCAAAAAATGCTGAAAATGTAGGGCCTAGTTCCCTCCAACTAAATATATGCAAATAATCTTTTTTTTCCTCTAATTTCAGAATATGTTTTAGATGACATGTACAGCTAGTGCATAAAAAAAGAAAGATTGGTTTTCGGTATATATTTTATCTGTTATAACTATTCAAAGTCAGATTTACCCAAAATTAACATTTTTTTTCTCCCTCCACATTTGCCCTAGAAAATCTAAACCAAATACAAAAAAAATTATATATTCTTGAAGAGGACTCTCTCCTCTAGTGTTAAATATAAGTTGTAAATTTTTCTAACATGATTTTCTATTTTTTTTATTTTTTCGAACGAGCATGTTCTTCAATGTTAAAATACATACTTGGAGTTTTTTCAACTTACAATATAGTATATGTAATTAAAACACCATAAAAATTATATGACCATAATCTAGACTCCGAGCTCTACAAAAGGGTATTTTTAGATTTTAAAGCAAGCTGAATTTTGATGGGGAAATTAGCCTCCAAACAGACATTTATTTAAAAATCTCAATTTTTTCTTGTGTTGTTGCCACATGGGATTCCACATAGATACTTTCGGTCGAACCAGTTTCGGTTGGAACTGGTTTGGCCGGACCTGGTTTGGCCAAAACTAAGGCCGACTAAACATGGTAACGTGGATGACCACGACCCTTCAATCTCATATTTAAAAGTGTTTTTTTTAATAAAAAATACATAATTTTGTAAATTCTGAATTAAAATAAGCTTTTTTGAAGAAGATTGATTTTTAATAGTTTTAAGGGCGTATTTTTTGGCATTAAAGGACAACTACGAATTAAAATTATCAAGGAGGTTTGTATTTTTTACAATTTTAGTTTTTATTTTTTGTTTTTTTGTTTTTAATTAAAGCATTGTTCAATATCAAATTATGAACAAGTATCAATATCATTTTTTTTTTTTTTATCAAGAGTGTATGGTTTTCTATATGCAGGTAAATCGAAGCTCTCAATTTGAACAATTTGTACAATGGGAATAAAAGAAACAGATTAAAAAAATTTGATCAAAAAATGGATGACAAAATGAAAGATTATACAAAACGTAATCAAGATGAACCTGTTGAAGTTCAAGAAGATGCAATTCAAGTAGAGGAACAAATTTGTGGAAATATACCTTTTCATATGGCAATTCGATAGAGATGAATGAGGAATCATTTTTTAGTTAATTTTCATATGAAAAATTGGTACCTGAAAGCACAATAAAAAAATAATGCAAAAAGATTTGGGATGAATATTTTCAAAATAAAAGTCTGATTGAAAAAGCACAATTATTTGTTAGGATATTAAGGAAAAAATAAATGACTCCTGTTTTGGAGTTGTTACGTGTTGATAACAAGAAAAAATCAGGAGATTATGTAAATCGAACAATAGTTGAAAATTTGCAAGATGCATTGAATGACATTAACAACTCAAGTCGAGGAGCTGATTTAAGTACTACACATATAGCATTGATGACTACATTATCTAGTAGGAGGTTGACACAGAGAAAAAAAGTACATGCAATTTTTGATTTACTAAATGTATCTAGAAGAACTTTTCAAAGATATATCATGAAGACAAATATGTTACATGAAAATATTCAAAAGAATTGGGTTAATATTTGTAGACTTCCTCGAAAAGACAAGATTTATGAAGATGTAAAAAGACAGGTCATTGAATATTGGACCGCTCACTCTCATGTTTCTTCTAATAGGAGGGATACTATACAGATGAAAGATGAAGAGACCAGTATGAAAATTGCACACCCAAAACATTTTATAGATACAACACAAAGTGAATTGTTTGAATCATTGAAGCAAGAATTTTTAGATGTGAAAATATGTCAAAGAATGTTTGAGAGATTGCGCCCTTACTTTGTATCCATAAATAAGGTACGTGAAACTTGTTGTTGCCGAAATCATGTTGAGTTTCATCCATATTTGCAATCCTATAAAAAAGTTATGGCAGTACTTAATTCAGATATGGTCATCCCTCGAAGTACGACACAATTTGTGAAGTCTATTTTATGTGTGAAATCAGAAGATTCAGATGATTTCAAAGTACAATGTATAAAGAATGCATGCATTGATTGTGGAGATTTACATAAATTTCCATTGTAAATTGAGAATATTAATGTTGCAATGACAGTTTTGTGGAAGAGATTTGAATATGAGACATACCAAACTAAGACGGGAGATGAATCCTAAAAAATTTTATTGAAGGAGAGTGAATTGCCCTACCTTGAGTTTATCACCAGGTTTTGTACTATAATTTATCCACATATCCAGCATTTTCATGGTGCACGATGGCAAGCTAAACATGTGTAATGAAACTAAATTAATTAACTAAATAAAATTTTCTTAAGTAACATTTTCCAAATCTTTTGTAATAGTTTCCTAGTGTTTTGTAACATTTTCCTAATGTTTTGAAACATGTAATAAAACTAAATTAATTAACTAAAGAGCATTTTTTCTAAGTAACATTTTCCTAGTATTTTGTAATAGTTTCCTAATGTTTTGTAACATTTTTCTAATGTTTTGAAACATGTAATAAAACTAAATTAATTAACTAACAAACTAACATATGATTCTAACTAAAAAATAAATTTAAATCTACATTAAACAATATTTTATTTTTTCTAAAATTAAAAATAACAAAATTAAAACAAAAAAAACATCAAATAATAGTACAAGTACATTAATTTAACATAACAAAACTTAAAAACATTTTTAAAAAAAAAACATTCCTACCTATTTTCGGTCGAAGTAGCCCTATTCTTCTCTGCAAATCTTGGAAGGCACTCAATGCAAATGAGCCGCTCTAACCAAATTTTGGCATATATATAGTTTTTATGGGTTCCAACCGAAACTGGTTTAGCTAGACTCGGTTCGGCCGAACCAGTTTCGGCTGGAACCCCGCTGCCACATCGACGCCACATGGTGCCGCATGTGTGCCACGTATGTACAGTTAGACATGTTTCAGATGAAACAGTTCCAGCCGAAATGACCAAAATGGTCCTCAAGCGTGACATAGCTCCATACTTTTACCCAGTACAACTAGTTTCATGATGAAGATAAAACATGAAGGCCAAAAATAGTGATATGGGGCCTAGGTGGTCAAATATATTACATGATTGGAGGAAAGAAATAGGAGCACACTTAGGGATAAGGGCCTACCTCAATTTTGAATAGGATTAAAATGAAAGAGAACCCATATTTGAATTTAGGTGTCCATTAAGTGTCATATAAATTCCTACTATGAAAAATACACTAAGGTGGGTGCTTAATAAATCCATAAATTGTACAATAATTGAGTTCTTAAAATTTAGGATGGTATATTTACCCCACACTTTAGAAAGGGTATGAGACAAACTCATTTCCTAGTAGAGAGAGAGAGAGAGAGAGAGAGAGAGAGAGAGAGAGAGAGAGAGAGAGAGAGAGAGAGTTTATCACTAAATTTATGGAAACAAGGCCCCAAACAATGGATCTCAACTAAGACATCCATGCAAAATGGGCACAAAACAAAAATAAAGAAAAAAGATAACAACAACAAAAGGAAAATGACATAAATAAAAGGGGTTAGTACTAAAAATATAACTCGAAATCAACCAATTGAAGAGATCTCAATCAGAAATGTCTCATCCACTAGCATGATGTTTACAAAAGTTGTTGCAAAAGCACAAATGATCAAATGGAAAGGGCAAGAGCATACACTACTGATGAACATGAGTAAAAAGGATAGAAAGAGTTTTATTATCCTATTTCCACTTACCCCAAAGAGACATAAGGTAAATTGATGGTCTAGCAAGCTATGCGACACTAGTTAATTCTACCTTAACAATTTTGTGCACTGTGAGGCTTTGAAATTCTGTGCACAGAATACCTTACATAAAATTTATGCATAGGGAACCTCATGAAAACTTTTTTCATAGGGCGCCTTACAAAAAATTTACACATGGGAAAACTTACGATAATTTGCGCACTAGGCAAATTATGAGTCCAGTCTTATGGAAAGGATTATCTTCGTATACATCCATAAAAGTGATCATTCAAAGGACGAATGAAAGTTTTATAGTGTACAAAGAAAGATGTATGTATGCCCCTCCTTATGATGGTGATATAGGAATATGGTTGCATCATAAGGAAAAGAGAACAAGGGTACCTACTTCCAACAATAAGAAAATGTCCTTAAACCAACAATGTATGCTTATAACCTTAACATAGAGGGAAGACTCTTGTTATCTAAGAAATAGTTAATTTTGAAAGGAAATCCGTAACTTGGAAGAGACCCTTGTAAGGAAGATATATTGGCTTCAATTCATCTACCTTTAAGAGGATTTCTTGAACAAAGATAACATCTTCAAGAAAAAGATAGAAGTCGAACAAGAATGCACCCTTTTTAACCCCACTTTTAATAAGTCAAAAAGGGGTTCTTAATGAATGCTAACTCACTATAAGCCCCAAAGAAAGGGTATTTTTTTCTAGGATGAACATACTTGAACACAAATAAGGAATAGTTCCATATAAGAAAATAATGCTACAAGATAAAGAAATATCACTATATCAATGATAGTGGATCCTTATAAAGAAAAATGACACCTTGCCCCCCAAGGGTAAAGACAAGTAAAAAGGGAACACATTATAAATTCCTACTGATTGATCTTTGATAATAGACATGCACTTTCAAGAAATAATAAGTTGCAAAAAATGACATAATAGATATTCCTAATATAAAATAAGCAAACCCATACAATAAATGACATCACGCTATAAAAGAATCATGGCAACAAAATGATTATGGGTCTTTTCTAAAGGAAGAGAGAAAAAACTACACCCTAAGAGTAATATCATTTATAATAAGCATGTTGTAATAGGCATGAAAAATATTGTTAACAAAGATGCAAAATTCCTTGTGTGAAACAAAGAATCTCATGCAATAAAGAATGTATTATAAACAATTCAAACCGGGAAAGAGAGAGAAAGATATCTCATGAAAGGAGAAGACAAAGGATTTCACTAATGACATGTAACTGATTAAATGTTTGATAATGTTAAGTTGAAGATAATGCAAGACATTAAATTAGTTAATGGTTTACATTGTCATTGATGTCAACTTGATATCATATGTACGGTCATGTGTATAATTCCAAAGACTTCAGGGAATCAATGGAACAAATATTATGCATTTAGCCATGCATAAAAGTCAAGTATTCACTAAGTGACATATAACATTGACGGAGTGCACACCATCGGTAAAGGCAAAGAACCAAATTCATAGTGATACCTGACGAGCAGAAGACAATGTTGCCCGAAGAAGCAAAATCACAAGATGCCTGACAAGATGAAAATAGAGTTGCCCGACAAGTAAAATCCAATGATGCCCGATGGATGGAGATCCTAAAGGTGATTGGAGTCACATCGACGGAACTGGCAGTTGTCACCAACGACTAACTGCAAAATTGACTGACAGAATAGAGAGTTCAAAAAATGACAAAATATCTAGCTAGCAAGAGCTAAAGATAGATTTAACTGGTTTTTTTAATTGTTTTATTCGACTAGAGTTAAGTGATTTATTTAAAGAAGATTTGTACAGTTCACAAGAAGATAACTACGAGATAAATTAGGAATTAAGCTTTAAATCAGATTGGATGGATTTTTTTTTATGCCAAGAATCAGGAATTGAGAATCAAGAAACGGTGAATATCATGTCTATATAAGAGACAAGATTTATTCCTTTCCATATCACATGAAAGGGGATGACTAGAAAGAGGATTCTGAAGAGAAACTGATGAAGGCTAACTTCATACAACCCTGATCAATCAAGCTAAAGGAGAGCTAAAGAATTCTGCAGACACCAATGAACAGTGAAGCATAGCATCACAGAGAAAAAAGTGTGGAGCAAAAAGAATTAAATTGATTAATTAATCAGAGAGGTACTGTACTTAAATAGATCTGAAAATTTTCAATTCAAGTTGCATTAGAAATAGGTCATGGTGTTTAAGTTTAACCATTGAAGCATCAAGTCTCTTAACAAAGTAGGACTTAATAGTCCTTTATATATTGAGGTACATCCCAAGGAGTGCCAAAAAGGTTGATTCATGAAAGTAGGATTGGACTTGCCAGATACCTATTGACAGTCTAAGAAGAAGGTTGATTAAAGGATGGTACCAAGATTTTCCTAAAGCCTATTGACAGTCTAAGAATAAGGCTGATTCAAGGATGGTAGCAAATAGATGCCCAATACTAAGTGATAATCTCTATGTATATAAATCCTCTAACAAGGTCACACCTAACAGTGTGTTTGTAACCTTTAATAGGGTTGGCTCCTAACAGGGCTCACTTCAGAAGAGTGAAAATTTGGGGTACCGGTCCCAGTGGTTTTTCCCTTAATAGGGTTTCCATGTTAAAATCCATGTGTTATGTGTGTATGGTTTATTAATTTACTATTTTACATTTCACATATGCATTTCTGGATTGATTGGTATACTCTTCTTATCTATTGAGTATCGGTAAATAGTTTTTACTACTTATCTGTAATCAAGGAGAATAAGGTCAGAAAAGGAAAACTGACATATAGTTAAATCATTATTATTATTTCATGGCATGCATCTTGTAGGGACTTAATAATCTAAGGTTTATTAATTGGTGGTTAAGTTTAAGGATAAGTTTTTCAAGCCACAAATTCACCCCCCCCCCTCTCTCAGTTATTACTAACAATTGGTATCAGAGATTGTGTTCTTAGAAGGAAGGTTTCAAGACCTAAGTTAGGATCACAAGATGAACAAACAAGATGTTCCCAAGTTGAACAAAGAAAACTTTGCTTCATGGAAAAGTAGGATAAGACTCCACTTATCAGGTATTGGTAATGATGTTACTCAATTCCTTGATACTGAATATGTGTTTCCTACAGGAGTATTGACAGTAGATCAATTAAGAGAGAAGAATGGGCATAACTGCATGGTTATAGAGCTTTCTTCCTTACTCTCTGATGCTAAATTTGAAGATGTCAAGGACTTAAAAACTACAAAGAAAATGTGGGACAAACTGAAGCTTGTACATGGAGGTGATACAAATGTTCTAAGAGCTAAGGCAGAAAGCCTTAGAGGAAAATTTGATGATCTCAGAATGAAAGAAGGAGAAAACATCACACAGTACAACACAAGAATAAAAGAAGTAGTCAATGCTATACAAGGTGTTGGAGGTACACTTGAAGAGGAGACAGTGGTAAGAAAAATATTAAGAACTTTATTGCCTGTATATGCTATTAGAGTTTCTTCCATTCAAGAAATGAGAGCAGTAGAAAACAACACAATTACTCTTGATAGTTCAATTGGTAGACTAATTTCATTTGAAATGAAAAGCTTTGGCAATAGTGTCTTACCAAACTTAGAGTTTGCATTTAAGTCTTCTATGAAAATACAAAGGCAAGTTATGGCTCAAAGAGTGCAGAGAGGTAAAGGTAAATAAAAAGGCAAGTTACCACTTGTATGCTTTAATTGTAAAGAGATTGGACACTTTGCTGCAAGATGTCCTAATACAAGAAAAGAGGATAGAAGTAATGACATGCCTTTTGAGAAGAAATCTTACAGAGGTGATAACAAATATTACAGAGGTTACCGATAATCAGAAAGAAGAGATACTCGAGACTACAAGGATAAAGGCAAGAAGGCTAGCTACCTAGCTGCTTGCAAAGATGAAGATACTGACACCGAACCTGATGAAGACATCGAGATGGTATTTGTAGTTATGAAGGATGATTCAGATGAAGATGAAAGGTATGTAGAAACTGCACTCATATCTAAGGTTAGCAAGAATGACATTTGGCTTATAGATAGTGGATGCACTCATCACATGACCAGTGACAAAGAAATGTTAAACACTTTTGAGTATTATAATGGTGGTACAGTAAGAATGGGTAATGATACACCTTGTTTGGTTGAATGTAAAGGAACTATAATGTTGAATAACCTGATTAAATGTGAAAATGCTTATTGGGTAAAAGGATTGAATTATAATCTGTTGAGTGTTTCTTTTCTGAATAATTCAGTTCATAGAGTAGCATTTGAGAACAAGAAGATAAAGATCTTTAATGAATCAGGAAAACTGATTGGTACCGGTGAACAGACTAAAGGTAACTTATTCTATGTGAATGATACTAACACCAATTTCTTAATGACAAGAAACGAAGACATATGGTTGTGGCACAAAAGATTGTGTCATGTGAATTTTGACAAAATGATAAAAATAAGCAAAAGAAGAAATGTAAGAGGCTTACTGACGATGATAAAGCCAGACAACATCATGTGCGAAAATTGTCAAAAAGGTAAAATGACAAAGTCTAGTTTTAAAAGTAAAACCCATACATCTGATGATATTCTAGAATTAGTCCATACTGATTTATGTGGACCTATGAGGACAAAGAGCTATTATGGAGATAGATATTTTATTCTCTTTTATGATGATTACTCTAGAATGATGATAGTTATATTTCTAAAAGATAAATCTGAAGCATTGAAGATGTTTAAATGGTATAAGGCTATGGTAGAAAAACAAAGTGGTAAGGATTTAAAATATTTGAGATCAGATAGAGGAGGAGAATTTATATCAGATGAATTCACTAATTTCTCTAATGAGCATGGTATAAAAAGATAGGTTTCTGCACCAAGAACACCACAGAAAAATGGGATTGCTGAGAGAAGGAACACATCAATAGTTGATTGTGCAAGAACACTGATGATAAAGAAAGAAATCACCCAAATCTTCTGGAGGGAAGCTATCAACACTGCTATCTATACACTTAATAAAGTACAATTAAAGGACACAAAGAAGACACCTTATGAGCTATGGTATGGTAAAACACCCAATGTAAGTTACTTCAAGATCTTTGGTAGTCAATGTTATGTCTTAAAGGATGATAAAAATGGGAAGCTTGATGCCAAAAGTAATGAAGGTATTTTTCTAGGGTATTCTACCAAAAGAAAAGCTTTTAAATCTCTTATCAAGGCCTCTAACAAAATAGTTGAAAGTGCAAATGTAAACATTGATGAATTTACAGAGAAGAATGAGCTAGAAAGCACAAAATAACCAGAGGACTACAACAAGTTTGTATATTGTAAAGAACCCAACACTCTGCCCGAGCAACAGTGCTTAATCCCAGAACAATAGAATGTTGCAATTGATGGTCAGACTATTGTTATTGATGGTCAGGATAATAATCAAGATAATGTGCAAGGTAATGAACAACAAAATGAAGATCAAGATAATGATCAAGCTGATAGACGAAGAACTGTACATGTACTTGAAAGATATGTAAGAAGGAACCATCCAAAGATCTAGATCATAGGAGATAAGAAAATTGGTACAACAACAAGAAGTAAGTCTTTAACCTCAAATTGTTTAATTTGTGAGTTTAAGCCAAAATCTGTCAATGCTGCACTAGATAATGAAGAATGGATAAGTTTTATAAATGATGAGATTGAGCAAATTGAGAAGAACAAAACATGGTCACTTATGCCAAGACCAGATGACAAGAATTTCATCGGTACAAAATGGATATTCTGAAATAAGTTGAACGAGAATGGAGAAGTCACAAGAAACAAAGCAAGACTAGTATGCAAGGGGTACGCACAAGAAGAAGGTATAGACTATGGAGAAACCTTTGCACCCATTGCTAGGCTAGAAGGAGTAATATTACTACTTGCTTATGCTTCATACAAAGGATTCAAAGTATATCAAATGGATGTCAAGTCAGCATTCCTAAATGGAATACTTGAAGAAGAGGTATACATTGAGCAACCAGAAGGGTGTATACATCCAAACAAGATAAACATGGTATGTAGACTTCACAAAGCCTTGTATGGATTAAAACAAGCTCCTAGAGCATGGTATGAATAAATTCATTCCTATCTAATAAATATTGGATTCATAAGGACTAGTGAAAACAGTAATCTTTATTTGAAAGAAGATAGTAATGCTAACACGTTGATTGCTGAAATATGTGTTGATGACATCATATTTGGAGGCAATGATATGCTATGCAAATCATTTACTGATTATATGAGAAAATAATTCGAGATGTCTATGTTTGGAGAGATAAAGTTATTTCTTGGTCTACAGATCATTCAACAAAGTGAAGGTATTTTCATTACACAGTCCAAATACATCAAAGAGGTCCTGAAAATAATCAAGATGGAAGATTCCAAACTAGTTGGAACACCTATGGCTACTGGATGTAAGTTAAAAAAGGAAGACAAGACAACAAAGGTAAGTCAAACTTTGTACAGACCAATGATTGGAAAACTCATGTATGTTGTACAAACTAGACCAGATATTGCACATGTAGTAGGAATTGTTGCTAGATTTTCTGCTAACCCAAGGAATCACATATGACTACTATAAAAAGAATTTTAAGATATCTGAAGAATATTGAGTGATTTGGCTTATGGTATAGAAGAGAAGGAAAATTTGAACTTAAGATGTTTACCAATGCTGATTGGGCTGGAAATCTTGATGACCGGAAGAGCACAACTGGAGGAGCATTCTTTATGGGTTACAAACTTGTCACATGGATTAGCAAAAAGAAAGGATGCCTCTCTCAGTCTACTGTAGAAGAAAAATATGTTGCTACTACTGCAAACTGCTCAAATATTGCATGGATCAAATAGTTGCTGGAAGGTATGCATATGAAGATATCAGAACCAGTGATTATCTATTGTGATAACACCAGTGAAATAAACATTTGCAAGACTCTAGTCATGCATTCCAAGACTAAACACATTGCAATCAAGTATCATTATTTAAGAGAACACGTTCAAGAAAAAGAGGTGATACTTGAGTATGTGGAATCAAAAGAATAATTAGCTGACATCTTCACCAAGCCACTGCCCAAGGATACGTTTGAGTACTTGAGAAAGAGACTAGGGGTCAAACCCTTGTCTATCAGTCAGTAAAAGACTGAAGGTTGCATCAACCTACATATTATTAGAATATCATTCATGTTGATGCGAGAAAAAAGATGAACTTCAAAAGCTACATCTATATATAGAAAGCTATGTATCATAACCGAGCACCAGAGCATATTGTTGTATTGCTGATGGATAAGGGAAATTCAAGGAATATATTATGGATAGAAGAAAATGGTTATTTGACATGAATGTCCGACATTTGTAAAATACTTATTTGGCATTGTTGTCAAAGGGAGAGAAACTTTCCATATTATCACAGTCTTCAGAAAAAGAAGAAAGATTATCCATTATCAGATTACTCCACCAGGGAGACATTATATCAATAGGGAGAGTTGTTGAAAAGAGACAAAGAAATCAAAGAAGAAGAATAGTCAAAAGAGAGATATTGACACAAGGAAAGGATGCAACACATCAGAACAAGAAACACAACAAACTGCAAGAATCAAATCTAAGCTAACACAGAGCTTACCAGCGGTCAGACATTTTTATCGATTATCAAACAAAGATTAGTAGTTTGATGAATCTCAATAAATTATATTTCATATTGTATTAGAAATAGTATAGTATGATAATATAATTTTGTTTCCATCAATGCCAAAGGGAGTTATTGATGACATGTAACTGATTAAATGTTTGACAATGTTAAGTTTAAGATAATGCAAGACATTAAATCAGTTAATGGTTTGTATTGTCATTGATGTCAACTTAATATCATTTGTACGGTCATGTATATAATGCCAAAGATTTTAGAGAATAAATGGAACAAATTTTATGCTTTCAGCAATTCCTAAAAGTCAAGTATTCACTAAGTGACAGAGAACACTGACGAAGTGCACACCATCGATAAAGGCAAAGGACCAAAGTCACAGTGATACCCGATGAGAAAAAGACAGTGTTGCCTGACGAAGCAAAATCATAGGATGGCCGACAAGATGAAAACAAAATTGCCCAACGATTAAAATCCAATGATGCCCGATGAATGGAGATCTCGAAGCTAACTAGAGTCACACCGATGGAACTAGCATTTTTCACCAATGACTAACTATAGAATTGACCGACAGAACAGAGAGTTCAAAAAATGACAAAATATCTAGCTGGAAAGAGCTAAAGATAGACTTAACTGGTTGTTTTCATTATTTTATTCGACCAGAGTTAAGTGATTTATTTAAAGAAGATTTGTACATTTGGCAAGAAGATAACTACGAGATCAATTAGGAATTAAGCTTTAAATCAGATTAGCTGGATTATTTTTCATGCCAAGAATCAAGAAACAATGAATATCATGTCTATATAAGAGAAGCTTTATTCCTTTCTATATCACATGAAAGGGGATGAATAGAAAGAGGATGCTGAAGAGAAAATAATGAAGGATAACTTCATATAGTCCTAATCAATCAAGCTGAAGGAGAGCTAAAGAATTCTGCAGACATCGACGAACAGTGAAGCACAACATCACAGAGAAAAAAGTGTGGAGCACAAAGAATTGAATTGATACATTGATTAGAGAGGTAATGTACTTAAATAGATCTAAAAATATGCAATTCAAGTTGCATTAGAAATAGGTCATTGTGTTTCAGTTTAACCATTCAAGCATCAAGTCTCTTAATAGAGCAGGACTTAACAGTCTTCTATATATTGAGGTACATCCCAAGGAGTGCCAAAAAGGTTGATTCATGAAAGTAGCATTGGACTTACCAGATATCTATTGACAGTCTAAGAAGAAGGCTGATTCAAGGATGGTAGCAAGATTTGCCTAAAGACTACTGACAATCTAAGAAGGAGGTTGATTCAAGGATGGTAGCAAATAGATGCCTGATACTAAGTGACAACCTCTATGTATAAAATCCTTTGACAAGGTCAAACCTAATAGCGTGTTTGTAACCTTTAACAGGGTTGGCTCCTAACAAGGCTCACTTTAGTATAGTGAAAATTTGGGGTACCGCTCCCAGTGGTTTGTCCCTTAACAAGGTTTCCATGTTAAAATCCATGTGTTATGTGTGTACGGTTTATTACTTTACTATTTTACATTTCACATATGCATTTCTGGATTGATCGGTATACTCTACTTAGTTACTGAGTGTCGGTAAATAGTTTTTACTGTTTATTGGTAATCAAGGAGAATAAGGTCAGAAAAGGAAAAATGACAAACATTTAAATCATTATTAGTATTTCATGGCATGCATCTTGTAGGGACTTAATAATCTGTGGTTTATTGATTGGTGGTTAAGTTTAAGGATAAGTTTTTGAAGCAACTAATTCACCCCCTCCACCCCCCCCTCCCCCCCACTCAGTTATTACTAAAAGTCACATAATTCAAAATTAGTGAGAAAATTAATTGAAAGAGATATACACTTCCATGAAAGGAAGAGGTTATACATAAGGATATCAAGCCCCTAAAGAGAAAGATCCTTAACAAACAAGTCCATGAATGGAAGGACATGATAGTAAAAAATATTTAACCAAAAAAGAGATAATGGATCCTTTGAAAGGAGAAATGAAGAAGATAAAGAGATAATTTTCTCCCCAAGTGGAAGGACAAGGGAAAATACCTATTATGTTGCTAAAAAATGAACACCTTGCAAAATTAAAAAAACCCACAAAATGGTGTATGCTATTAATATTACATGATGGAAGACAATGTATAATACGGAAGACAAATGCTAAGCTATATTTTTGATATCACGAAAAGAAGAATATATGTTCTTAAAAAAATTAGAGATCTATCCACTAAATCTTGAACAAATTGTCTAAATTCAATACAATCAACAAGAGAATGTTTATTGCTATGATGAAAAAGACACAAAAATTCACTAGTAATGGGTCTTTGATTCATTGGAAATTTAAAAAAAAAAGGAAAATGAATCTTAGGGTCATATTTGATTCTCCTAAATATTCTTTTAGCCAAAGACAAAAGGACATCACAAGGAGGTGCAAAAATAGATGCTATTGGTAGAAGAATGTCTAGAGGAGGTTTAAGTTGGGATGAAGAAGGGTTAGAAGATGAAAAAGTGGTGTCTTGAGGTATAAATCCTAGACCACATCTAATAACTTTTGTAGGAGGATCTATAGGGATTCTACTACCTTTCTCATTAATATGAAGATGTTGTCCACTGTAACCTTGTTGAGCAATAATGTCATAACCCACATTTAAATTAGCTTTTAATGTAGAGGGGGGAGGAGATTCATATTGCAGTTTATGAAAGCGCATTGTATAAAGAGGAATAGGAGGAGAAATATGCTCTTTAGGGAGATTAAGATTCCTATCACTATTCCTATCTTCTTTAGGTAGAGAAGAAGAGGAAGGTTTATCAAAATCTTCGTGTCTAATTAATGTTGTTATTGGATAAAAAATAATTAAGGAAATTATGAACATCACTATTGTGAATAATACTTTTATAAAAGGAAGATTAGTTAAGGTCCTCTAAATAAGTGTGCAAACTAGATTCCCTAACACTGTCCATTAAAGTGGGTTAAGAAGGGGAGGATCTAGGTCTCACTTGAATGGGATCATTAGGAGGTAGATCTCTATTATCATGATTTATAAGCACCATAGGATTATAATTAGGATGGTTTATGCTAATTTTATTTGTAGGTTCATCAACAAAGACCCTTACACATTCTATATACTCCATGTATTTTTTTTAAAATTGAATTATAAAACCACATGAAATATTGATAAAGAACTTGAAACATACCTTATGTGGATAGAAAATATTTAAAAATATCTTAATGCCATATGCAAGAAGACCATGAAGGAATATAAATAACATTAAATTTACTCCATGTGATTGATGAAGACAAGTAAGGAGAAATGTAACAACATAAGTTATCACAAATCAGTTTAGTTTAGAAAACTCCATGGAAGCTATGCAAAGGAGATCCAACACTAAATAAAAACTGAAAATTTCATGGTTTGGGCTCACCAAAAATGTACAATAAGAAAAGAGGATATGGACAGGATGACATCCTCTTTCTTTTCCTAATACATAATCAAAAGGAACATGACCGAATAGGCTTAAGTAGGATTCAAGCGCTAAGTGAGTGTAATGATTCTTCATTGTTATGATTATGAATGAATGGGTGTGAGAAATTAATATAATGATGCCAAATGAACAATTAAAGTAAGATAAATTAAGTATTTTTGGTAAAGTATAGACTAATAGAATCAAACAGGAACCTATAGTAACTAGAAACAAACATTTGAGAATTGTACTAACCTATAATGTATCATACCTTGATAATGGAAAGGATTATTTGAATGTGATAAAATACATGTTTGTGCAATAGCTTTAACTTAACACAAAAACCCAAAAGGAAATCATGAAAGATAAAACCTTATGAAATGGATGTTTGCACTTTACCGCAATGCTTGAATGAGAAGAAGAAAGAAGATAGAGATGTGGGTGTATCTCCTTCCTTTATAGTTAACTCTTTTAATTAACCTTCAATGAGGGAAATAATATTGATCCATAGAGAAGAACACCTATAATGCTTGACAGGAAGTCTATATCATAGATGCTTGAATACTTTCCTTGATTCCTTGATCTTGATTGCTTGAATATAGATGCGTGACAATGATTATGGATACCTTATAATATTGATAATGGTTACCAAAATGAGGATAGATATGGTGTTTATATACTCTCAAAATATCTCATGGGTTAAAACACAAGTAGGCAAAATCTAGATCTAGATATTCAACCAAATCACCAAGAAGGGACTGTAGACCAAATTCGTGCTTGATCCTTAGGGAACAAAATACCCTAGGCATTATGTTCCCAAGAAAAGAATGATTTGGGAATTCTATTCTATCCAATTTGAGCTTAGATCGGGACCATAGGTCATGAATAATCAAAGGATGCTAGATAACATAGTACAATCAGTTTTGGGATTGAGATAGAACACGAAGGCCACAAATAGTGATATGGATCCTAGGTGGTGAAATAAATTACATGATTAGAGGAAAGAAGAGGAAAACACTTAGGAATAATGGCCTACCTTTATTTTGAAAAAGATTGAAATGAAAGAGGACCCATATTTGAATTTAGGTGTCCATTAAGTTTCATATGAAGTCATACTACAAAAAATACACTAATTTGGGTACTAATAAATCCATAAATTTTACATTAATTGAGTGATTACATTTTAGGATGGTATAAAAATAAAACTAAAATAATAATAAAAGTATGAGACATGGTTTCCACACTTGTACTACGCGAAGGGATGGGCACTCATTAATTGGGTCAAAATACTCACAGTGTACAACATGGAACATGCTCATTCATTAAAGGATTTAGAAACTCTAGGTAAAAACAAAGTTGATAGAGTAGTAAATATTGAAATTGCATAATCAAGGCCATTATTGTCCCTACATGGGTAGTGTTGGTGTAATTAATTATTCACCTAATTACACTTTACTTAAGCTAAATTATGATATTGCATACAAAGTAGTTTGCATTTGAAACGCTTAGGGTGTTGAACATTTAGTTGCACTAATTCTACTTTGGGTGGTAGTAGCAGTTATCAAATTCCTCTTTATATGTTGTCTCCACCTTTAGTGCATTTATCACTTTATCATCTTCCACATTTTTTCACATGTATGCACATACTTCATTGCACAATAGAGGATGATCCA